>CM075487.1:7542500-7765000 GCA_037950665.1 Hypophthalmichthys nobilis
TGTGAAAATGCTACAGAAAAAAAAAATTAATAGGTTAACAGTAAGTTCCCGTAATGTATACAGGAAAAAAACTAAAAAAAAAAAAACAACAACGGACATTTCATGTGATTTTGCTTTTTTTTTAACAAGAGTTTTGTTAACTGGATCAGCCATTTTAATGTATATTTGTCATATCAATTTGGATGAATGTGTTTGGATTTGGGTTTGTATGATATGTGAGTAAAAGCAGATAATGTAAATAAATAAATAAATAAATACATAGACAATGGACAATGCAAAATCCTCAGATGTTCAGTTTGATGACATATAATAAAACACAACTTTAGCTAAGAAGAAAGACCAACCAAAATCAAAAGTGACTTTACAAAGAAAACACAATGACCCTTAAAGAGGTCAGCTGCACATAAAGTGTCATAACCAGAGCAAACTGACGAACCAACTAGAAAGGCTTTTGAAACTGACGTCCACCCATGATTTACACACCTCCTGTGAGCAAAAAACTGGTCCGTCTGTTTCTAAAACTGTATTTACTGGCAGAGACAGCAGGAAAAGCGTAAACGGATGGACCTCAAGACATGGGGAATTAAAGCTTTCAGCTCGATTGGACATGCTAACAGATACATCAGGGTGACCATGCAGCTGTTTCTCAAACACTTACCAGCATCCTGCAGAAACAGAACTAACGCTGAACAAAACATACGGCAATATCAGCCCACACTAAACAGATTAACTGGCAATATGGTGTTTTTTTCTTTTAAAAAGAAGAATGTTCCTCCACAATATTGAGGGAAGTTTTAAGTGGAGCATATCTCAGAATCATAATAATAATAATAAAAAAATTAAACAGGATTAATTTTACAAAGCAGTTACCACATTTTTGACTCATATGTGTATTCAATGAATATCACATTTATTGTAATAATTATAAACTTTACCAGGAAACATGTTTTGTTAATATAATTATCATGAAAAAGTATTTTGTGTGTGTGTGTGTGTGTCAGTGCATCATAAGTAACATTTAAACTGCAAGTTTTTATTTGAAAAAAGACTAATAAATCAATGAATGAATACATAAATTAAAAAACTGTAAATTTTTGTCAACCATGATTGACCCCCTTTTTTTTTTTCCTTGATAATTTGCATAGTTATTCTACTTAGCTATTTTTTATAGTGATTTAATTAATTACTGTGGTAAATTCATAATTATATCTTAGTTCATAATTAATGAATAATTAATCATTCACTTCACTACAGTGAAATTAATCTTTTTATTTATCTATTTATTTTTCCAAACTGTTGTTGGGTTCACTTTTTTGTTTTTGAATGCATACTTTGTAATTATCAGGGAAGTTATTTTTTATATATATATATATTATTATTATTATTTAATAATCATTTTGTCTTATGAACACATATGTAGTTTTATGGTCGTTCTCTTATGTGTTGCTGTGAGTCCGGGGCCAGTGCTGCTGTGAGAGCTCGTGTCAACTGGCTGGTCTGTTTGCAGGAATAAATTGTAAGCATATGGTGTGCTGACAGAATCACTCAATCTTCTCAGTACATGAAGTGCACATTCATCATTCTGCCGCTTTCATCACACTGGAATTTCTGCTCCATTCTTTCAGGTGAAATTTTGTTTACACACAGACTGCTTTATTTCTGCAACCCATTCAAACTCAAAGAAGAAGTTTTGTTTTGGATTCAACAAAGCAAAGTTATACACTCAAATATCTGAATGTGTTATTTTTCAGCAAACTGATCTTTGCAACTGGATAATAAATATCACTGTCTAGTTCAGCTATGGCCATTTTCACTCTGTGGACCTGAACAAATGTCATTTCCACAATATCTCAAATTGTGGTGGAAATGACATTTTAAACATTTTTCCAACAAAATGAGAGATTCTCGCAGGTCATTTAGAATTTCTAAATAATATTTAAATATAAATGTCATAATTTTTGAAAATGTGATTAGTGTAGAAAATAAAGTATATACATTTGAAAAGTAATAATAAAAATAGTGAATTAACGCATGGTAAAAAGTTTCTAAGACAGCTTTAATGTAACCTTCATATAACAAAAAAAAAATGGAAATCTTTTATTTTTTCATAAAAATTAACACCTGTGACCAAAAAAAATAAGTAAATGGATAAATAAAATGAAATAAATAAATAAAGAAGAAGAAGAAGAAGAAGAAGAAGAAGAAGAAGAAAAGAAACAACTATACGAACAAATTCTTAATTTCAAACGTAAATTTATTTTTTAGAGGAATGCTATTTTGACAAATGAGAAATTCTGAAAAAAAGTGACAATTAAATTTTAAATAATTATTGTCTTGTAATCATATCAGCATTTATCACAACACAAGGCACAAATGTTCTGTATGAAATTCACAGAGCAACTTCTTTTTCCATTTTGTTAGAATGGCACAGTTGTCTCATCTCTCGCTCTCTTTCTCTCTCTCTCTATCTGTGTATGTGTGTGTGTGTGTGTGTGTGTGTGTAAGGGAGAGAAATGGAGATGAAAACACTGAGCCTAATTATCCGTTTAATGAATCAGACACATTTAGACTGGCAATAATTTACAAAATATTTCCCACATTAAAACAATGTTCGCACACTGAGAGAGCGTTTGGGTGAGGATTTGTGTTGCAGCATGTGTGAGAGTGTGTATGCGGAGTGGGGTCACACACACACACACACACACACACACACCAATACACACATGTAAGAGCAGTGTTGTAGCACCACCTTTGTGCCAGAGATGTGATCTCGGATATTCGCTGCTTTAATAAAGACTCAAAAATGCCCCATCTTTTGATTTAATGTTCTTTTTTTTCTCTTCATTCAATGGACCTAAAATAGTTATTATATATATATAAATTGGTCACACTTTATAATAAGGTTCATTAGTTAACTACTTTAGTTAACATAACCATTCTATATGACAGTGTTAATGTTAATTTCAACATTTTAACATTAGTTAATGCACTGTGAACTAACATGAACAAACAATGAACTGCTGTATTTTTATTAACTAACGTTAACAAAGATTAACAAATACAGTAACAAATGTATTGCTCATGGTTAGTTCATGTTAATTGATACATAACTGAATGAACCTTATTTGAAAAGTGTTACCAAAAAATGTCATGTTTGTAGACATTTTAATTGGCTAACATTTTAAGATTATCAGCACTTTTACCAAAAAGTTTTGAAAACACAAAATTACACAGTACTGTCTTTAAATTTTCTTTTAATACTGTGTAAAAATAAAAGTAAATTTTGTCTAAAATTTGTGTTTAAAGCAATTTTTTCATATCATATTATGCATATCATACACACTGCTCTCTAGATATTAACAAATAATAAAAACGGCCAATAAAAAAAGCTTCTACTACTCAACATGCCAACAAAACTTCTGTATGAGAGTAATAAAATGACATGGATTGCACATCTTAGTGCAGATAATGTACTCGATGCATTTTGTCTTCTGAGAACACAGGAATTTATGTCTGTAGTTTCGCCCAAAAGCACATATGTAGTTTTATAGTACTGTTGCCTGCTTGCTCTGAGGCATTACCTGTCTATTTGAAAACCGGGTGAATGATGTGGTAGAAAAACCTGTTTCTGAAATATTCTAATTTCTGCAGTCAGCACATGTAGTAAAAAGCTAGGGCAAGGGTATAGGGAATCACACCTTTTCAGTCTTTTCCCATATAAATGACAGAAAGGACGTGACTGAATGTCATAAAACATGAAATCTCATCATTATGAAGTACCCCAAACTTTGATTAAATTCCCTAACATCGGCATTGTCATATCTGAAATTTCTGTTGTGAAACCTGCTGAATTTCTGAGCGGGCTGCACCGAAAACAGAAGCTATATTAACGTGTCCATTCTTTACATCCTCCCAAAAATCAGTAAAAGACAAGTGTGTAATATAAATGAAAAATAACTCTATGGTATGAAAGAGGCATTTCATTTTTTCAGCCATAAATACAGGAGATTCACGGTGCCCAGCTCAGGTTCTGAATAAAACATAACTCTTGATAATTGGCTGGGGCAATGTTTTCTTTTCCCTCTCTCACTCTCATTGGTAATTTTTCTCCTGAAGCTTTCACCCGTTTCTCTGGCAGATCAAAGTTAGTGTCACATGACTCTAGCGGAGAGCAGCAGAGTGACGTCTCTCCCGCTGAACGTTATCCCACAATTCATGATTAAAGCATGTGGGGTGGAAGGCAGAATTCAAGACAGAAATTTTTACATTTTTATACATGACCTGGATTCAGTTGAATGACGAGGACCATGGCTTTGTAGGACGATGTAAATGAAGACTAACATAGCGTTTCAATCGCTATGTGCATGCACACACAAATTGATGAGTCATCGTCAAAGACTGTAAAAAAAAAAAAAAAAAAAAAAAAAAACATAAATGGCTACACGGAAATTAGTTCCGTCTGTAATGCAACAGTTAAACCATCTTAAAGAAATTTAATGTTCGAAAACTTCCTACTATATTTTGCAAGTGATTAAAGTCATAGTTCCCTCAAAATTAAAATTCGGTCATAATTTTCTCTAATATCGAGTGAGTTGTGGCAGTAGGTGCACTGGGTTGTAAAACTATAAAAAAAAAAAAAAAAATCAGGTTAAACTTTGTACATGCATTTATCAAATTTACTTCAAAATTAGTTCAACTTCCAAATTCGCCAATTTTCACCTTTCTCCACCCCATTTCACTTTCAGCATGTTACTTTAAAAAAAGTGGGAAAACAGAGATTTTTCCCCATTGTTGTATAAAACAAATCTGCACATAAAAATCTTCAAAAATTTCTACTGTTGTGGTCTACAGAGAAAGAACAGAATGCAACTCATTTTTAGTTTTTGTTTGAATAATTATATTTGTTGGAAAATGATTCGCAACATCTTAAAACATATATAACAGATTGAGAATGCATTGTGTCTTAAAGAATCACTCCACCCATCTTACATACTGTACTCTAAATTTGTACTATATATATACACCGGAGCTCTACTAGAAGCATCTTCACAGTCTCTGCATGTTCTGTCCTGAAACAGACGGACCACGGTTCGTAAACAGGCTCTCAGAAATGTTCAGTCGTCTTGTCCCGAGGGTTCTGCAGCAGTGGAGCAGAAGAACTGAACTAGAGAAGACCTCACTGTTTAGCAAACATTCCTGCTTTGGAGAGCAATTAATAATTTACAACCGTGGACCAACGCAACCTCATTTTATTGTACCACAAAAGACTGGTCATCAGCATGGCGCAAGTTTATACAGCCTTGTCCTTCTCTTGCTCTACACAAATTTTTTAATTTGTCATTGATTAAATTAGTCCACCTCAATGGTCCACTTTCCTGTTGAATTGTGAATTAGCCGTACATGTCACAGAACAGATGGCTTGGAGGGTACGTGGATGAGTTACTCTCAGTGGATGGCAGTGTTTCCATATGCTTTTAAACATTTGGGGACAGTTCTTGGTAAAACCTCTTTCCCCAAAGAATCGGAATTTGGGATACAAAGGCTGAATCTGCAATCACAGAATCTTGTTTTTATTAACATGTTTTTTTTTTTCTCAGACTAACCTGCCTAAAGGGGCATTCACAATGAATTTTTGCATATAAAAACAGCAAGATGGAGTGCAGCAATAACAAAATAGCATAGATGGAATGCAAGAATGCGTGAATGACCCTTAAAAACAATCCATATCTACAATTAAATCAACATCACAACCAACGGAAAAGTAGAACCAGAGTTTGCATGTCTAATGCAAGTTACTCAAGAACAAAGGTGACTCACACACACATAGGTTGGCAGAGTAGATCAGGGCAGTGCAAAATGTACCATGCTGCATTGTGAACAATCTGTGGGCAGTTTGAAAACTCAGACAGGACCACTGGCCCCATTTCTGGACGTCAGACAGCACCATATGGCAGCAGCTCGCGAGCGTCTTAGTTGTGATCTAAGTCTGTATTTGTATGCAAGTATAAGAGTGATCAGCGTTAATTAGAAACACTGAAGAAGTGGAGTGGAGACAAGTTCACACTTTGTACACCGTAGAAAAAGTCCCACAGGCATTGCTGTTTAATGTACAACAAGTCCTTGAAACCAACCGTCAAGGACAGCAAACTTTATGACTTGCTGTCAGGTGCAGCTTTAAATAGCTTAAAGTTATAGCTGGTTCATTCATGGTAGTTGACTGTTGGCTCAAGTAGTCACAGAAGAAACCTGGGTGATCTTTTTCATAGGTACATAAAGTGGAGATGTTCTTGCACTTTTGGACAGACAGTGGTCTGTGAATGTTCTGATGTCAGAACTGGAGAAAAACATCATAAAGAATTGATTTCTGCTGTCGACTTTTTTAATTAACTTATTTTAGATAGTTATCAGCTTTTGTCATACATGTAAACACACTAATTGATACGTACATTGTCACGTTGACAGCTTTCTTACAAGTAAACCTGTTGACGTATCCACAATGAACAGATCTGAACAGATGGGACTAATAAAAGTGAAGTTACACTATTAGTATGGCTGAATTGAATTATCATCAAAGTTCAACATGTATGGAATATGTGAAACACTGTTGATGTTACATTTAGGACCATTTAATTCATTGTGTGTGTGTTGTCACAATGGTTTTGACATTTCTTGAGAAATCACAAAATAAACTGCAATAATATTAAATTAAGTAAATGTAATTTAATCAGTTTTAAACATTGTGATGCATAAAACATTATTTTTTCTAATTCAGTACCTGATTTCTATATCTCTAAAGTTGTCTGTTTTGGAAGTTACCCATACCTTGATACTGTATGTATATTTTTTATTTTATTTTATTTATTTATTTATTTATTGTAATATTCACTAGAACCACACTTTTAGAAATAAGAAAAAAATAAATAAATACAAAATAAATAATAATACTTATTATTATTATTATTGTTTCAGTTAATAGATCAGATGCATGTTCAGTTTAAGGGTTTGCAATTATCATGATAACATTTCTGGATATTTTCATAGTTACTCGTACTGAAACTAAAGCATGTCATCAGCTGGCACCACCAAACTTTAGAAAACACAACACATCTCTCACATGGCTCAAATCACATTAACTCTGGCTGTTCATGGCACAGGAAGAGCTCACACACTCATCTCCTGCTGTTCCTGTTGACTGTCTGTGGAAATAGGACAGGAGATGGCACTTATAGGGGGCTGTATGTCATGAATTCTGTGGTATGAAGTCGTACCTGTGCTCTAGCCCCAGCACAAAAAAAAAAAAACACTGCACCATCTGTGCATTTGAAACCATGTTTCATATATATCAGGTTAAAGCCTGTGCAATCCTTGTTTGTTTCTTATAAGAGATCTGCAGGAAAAGTTCTAAAAAATGCAAGCAATAAAAGACCCCCTTTTTTGCATTTATGCAAATGTCACATTGGCATACATGGATTTCAAAGTGCTATATGAAAAGCAAATCTAAGATGTCAAACTAGTGTAAATCCTTCAAAATGAATATTACTGCATGCAATTTAAAGCTATTTATATGTTAATTAAGTTTAAACCAATCACTCTGCTCAGCTTTGATATTTGAATGCCACAGATGGCCATGCGGCATCTAAATTTTTTACCAAACCCTTTTGTACTCAACCAAAGTAAAATATTAATCATGTCTACTTCACAGGGGAAAGTTTTTTTTTTTTTTCTTGTTTTTATTTTTCCTTTAGTTTTTTTTTTTAACCATTAATTGGGGAATCTTTTGCCCGAGCAGCGTACAATTCATTTTGACTTCTTTCTCCATTTGCCTGGAGCTTCGATCAGGTTTAAAGCATCTGTGTTAGAACCCCATGTGCCTAACAGGTTATCTGCCTAATTACAGTGTTGGAGAGGTTGCACGGTTAAAAATTTAAGAAGCTCCATAACCTCTATTTCACCCTGTGTGTGTACAGGACTCCTGAGACTGTGTTCGCTCGCTCCTTCTCCATTAGCTCATGTCTTCATGCCCAGAGGAACTCACCGTGGTGACAGGCAGCCCTGGATTGCTCTAGCTGCAGGGCGGAAGGGGTTGAGCTGCGCTTTCCGCACTACGCGCTCCTGCAGTCTCCAGCTGAACCAATATTAACAAATACTGTAAACCACAGGACGCAGGGATGGTCTCTGTACTTTTAGTGTGTGTCTTAACCTTAATCTTGCTTTTTTTTTTTTTTTTTGCTCAGTTTAACAACTAAAACAAAACTTTTTGGGGGTGGGAGGGGAGGCAAATGCCCTTCACATATTCTGTAGTTTTGTTCAAATAAACACCATGAAAAACATTAATCCAAATGATCTCAATTATATATTTATGAAAGCCACCTAATAAGAATTGTAATAAATGATATTTCAAATGTCTTTTTGCAGCAAAAAATAGATAGGGCAAAAGAACATGAATATGATTTTGCAATATAGACACCTCATTAATAAAGCAGTGGACTGTTCTCATACCAGCTTTACTGCTTCATCCGAGACAAATGTGTTGCTTCTAGGGATTAGTTTCAGCGTTATAGACAAGTTACAGATATATCCCTGATTTAAACGCCATTGAGACTGTCATATTCCCAACTTTATCTCAGTGGGTTGGAAATGAAAGATGACCTCTTGTACATACTGAAATCAATCATCCTGACAGACACGGCTCTAATTCTTTATAACCCCATATCAAAACCTCAAAATTATTCCTCTTCTTTTAATGTTGATGAGAAATATTTTCATTTTCATCCAGCTAATCGGACTTTTCATCTGCAGAGAGGGAAAATTAGTATGAGTGTCCCAAATCTCACCTCTCTTCCCCTGAAAAAACATACAAGAGTGCCAAGAATTTTAAAAGGTCTTGGTAATGTCTCTAAAACATCGTGCTTTTGAAACCTTCTTAAGGTCTTCAGATCGTTAAACATTTTCCCACCGAAGAATCATTACTAAAGCATAAACAGCATGTATTAATACACGGGAGAAAAGATAAAGATACACACTGAGAAGGTTAAATCACCACTGGTGCAGGTAAGAGACTAAAGTGAGCTTTATTAAAGTGTGTTTTTTATTTTTTTTTATTTTATGTAAATACTTTCTCCTGTCCCAGCTTAGTATGCTGAGAAAACTCTAAGCAAGTAATTTGTAGGTTAAAAGTGTCAACACCTTGGCTCTGTGGAACTGTCGAAATATTGCTTTGTTTGTTTAAAAAATCTGACCAGCTTGACATAGCAACAGGCTTAACCAATAGCATGAGTTTGGGGCGGGCACGTTCAAGAATTTTTGAAAACATTATTTTTGCAATTCTGTCTGATGACAATAGTGGTGCAAATTTTCCACAGTTCACCTTTAAAGTTACACACACACAAAATGTTTTTCGGCCATTTTTAAACCCATTTCGTAGTGAAAAGGGACATTTTATGTTTTACATAAAACATTACAAATGTAATCTGTAAATAATGTGCTCAAATAAAAAGTGTGGTAAGACCAAGAACATTCATTTTAAAGCAAGTAGTTCTCAGTTTTTGGTTGAACAGTATATAAAATGAATATGTTTCTAAAGAGCTTTAGAGCAGCCTTGGGCACCAAAATGAGAACAAAAGTGGTTTTGGATGTGGTTGAAAGCCTGTCAGCGAGAATGCACTCAAAGAACCGATATCATTCTCCAAATACGCTTAGACAAGGGTGCAACAGGCCGTCTGAGGTCTCTGCCAGTCAAACCTGTGCTGTAACTTCTCCAGGAGAGTTTTATTTTCCTGTCACACTCAGTATTCTGAAGTAAATTTTGTTCTTCATGTGATGACATTCTCTGTCCTTCAACAGCAAGACTTTAAATGTTGGTTACTAATTCTGTGGTGGCCAAAAAAAACTTAAAATGTTCACAAAACTGGAGCCAGGTTATGATTTCATTGCGGTGGGTTTCAAAGCGCTACAACAATGTGAGGAACTTTTAATGGATGAACATAAAACTCCCAAAGACGACAAATTCTTTCCCCAAGGTGAGCGATTTCTAATGGTATTCTCAATAATTCAGAATCTCAATAATATCCCAGATTAGAGCCACTCACGATCTGAATAAGAAATATAATTGAATTAATAATAAATGATTGAACAAGACAAAGAAACACTGAATTTCAATGAGAGGCTGTCACTGCAATGACATTTCTTTGATGGCTTCAGAGGAAACTTCTGTTAAAGGGTGACATTCAGAAATGTAACACATTTAAATTATAAAACTAAATGAAGGCAAATCTGTTTTTATAAAACTAAATGCTGCTTTAACAAAAAGCAAGCGACAGGAACGAGATGCTATCAAGATGGCCCATGGCCCTCTATTTAGGTTATTGATTCTGTAACTCGACTGGTAGAGCATGGCGTTAGCAATGCCAAGGTCACAGGTTCGATTCTCAGGAATTCCAGTGTGATCTAATTAGTATTCTACAGGAATTCATTCATACAGTGTATTTCTATAGGTTTGCTTACAAAATCAATGTAGTGAGAGCATCTAATTCTTTAATTTATGAACAACTTTGGAGACCTACAATTGTTTATGAATTCTTTGAGGTTCATAGAATATTCAGTTTAAGGGTTGGTATTATTTTATTTGTATTAAATGGGATTAATTAAATATTAAGGTCCTTATATTTATTTAACACAGCACAATCTGACTTTTCATTTTAAAGTTTACTTTTAAAGTTCTGTGTGATTTCAAAAGACTGGCCTCTGAAATCATTGAGATAGCACACACACATACACACTGAGTCAAATAATGTTTGACATGAATTCACATATCTTGAGGTCAATGAAGAAATAATTCTTAACTGTTGATGATGTACAGTCAGTAGCCAGTATGCATTTGTGGAGTTGGCTATAAATATATTCCTGGACTTATTACATCAGCCATGTTGGAATTGTCCCTTGAGCCGTATGTTCCTTGATCTTTGACCATGTATTAACAACAACCTCAAAAATAATTTTCTCTGGTGTTATTAAAAAAAGTACTGTTTAACAATGAGGAAAAATGTTTAGCACTTGCCAGGATCAGTTTTGTTCTATTGTTATAGGGAAGTATGCATATTTAGATGCAAAGTTGGAATCCCGCAATATGGGATTTAATTTCCGACTAGTCATCAGAGAGGATTCAAACACTTATACGTCTCAAAAATTGTACATGTTTTAGATGCTGTCAATACGTTTATCTAATACATTTCAATAATATTTGTACTAGATGAATTTGATTTAGGTTTTGACATTTCACTGGCTGAAAGTATGTATCTGCCATGAGGGGAGGGCAGGAAGCGGCCGATCACGTGAAGCATTACAGGAGGTTGAGGATCCATCATTAATAAAAGAACCGCTGAGGAACATTAAAGCGATTTGCTTTGCTTGCGATCCTGTGACTTTAAGTGAGTTTCGTTGGCGTCTTGCTGTGCAGGCATGTCTGATTACATGAATGGAGGCAGGTAGTTTCCTTTAACATATGTGGCCGGGACTGTAACATTAACCTCCTGCAGCTCAAGCCTGCTGCTCTAGACGGGGCTTGGACGGAACAGGCTGAAATGAAACTCTGTCCACATGTTTATAAATAATCAAGAACCTTTCTTTACAACTCATGTTTGTAGGACTTTAAATAAACAACAGTGCCATTATCTTGTGTTTCGAAAGGGTCTGGTGTGTAATCAAAGACTTCAGGTATTTGTGTGACATTTAGAAGGTGTTTCTCAAGCAAAATGGCAACTAATGACATTCGATTATACAGTTATTTTCACATTTTAAATTGGACTGAAAAAAGCCAATCAGTGACATTGCATTCACATATGATTAATGTCCTGTGAACAAAGTTAAATGGCGGTTTAAGCGGATCATGCGTGGCCTCATCTATTTTCTACATCTCATTATTTCTGCAGTGTAGCCATGGTTTGTTTTCATTCTCTGGTGTGCGTTCTTATTTTAACCGGTGTATCCAGGAATTTATTTAACAAACAATCACTATGATATTTAGGATGTTTTGCAAAGGAAAACTTAATTGATTTTTTTTTTTTTTTTTTTTTTTTGCACATTTTGTGTTTTCTTTTTTATAGTTCACAAGTATCACACTCCTAACACAAACCCTGGCTTTCGCTGCTAACCTATTTCTGATCAGAGAATGCTGAGTGAATGAGGCTGGTAAATGATGGTGTAGTGCCCTCTACTGTTAGCACTCACAAGTAAATGTTAAAATTTGTTTATTCCATGAGTGTAACAAAATCAAGCCTTTAAAAAAAAAAGGGAATATGATGTTTGTGGTTTTATGAGGGCTTTATTTGGTAAATTTCTGCTACTTCAGACTTTCTGGATGCAACTTGTAGGATGCAAGGATGCAGGATTCTTCTCTCTCTCTCTCTTTTTTTTTTTTTGCTCGCTTTTGGTGTTGAATTTTACCCTGAAGACTATGGCATGTGCTCAAAGAACAAAGCAGACTAGAGTTTTGGCCTTGAATTATTTTAACATTCACCTTTCAGATAAAGAACTGTCTCTGTGACAGCTTGTTTATAATGTCACCTAAATATAGATCATGCCATGGACATGACATAGATTAAAGGTAGTAAAGAACGTCAAGAATCACAACTGTGCAGGATAAATTTACAGACTGATCACTGTTCTTTGTATGTGTGCATTCTGCCATGGCATCTGTCTCTATATGCATATGTAGCATCAGTCTTATGCTGTATTGTAGATTCAAATGCTCATCTGCATGTCATTTTCACAGATTATCATACATTAACATTCATTTCTGATTTTCTCCATTGAAAAAGTGCAGAGCGGAAATTCTCCATGCTTACATCTCTGTTGTGAGCCTGGGAATCAGGATGGCAGCTACGGCTACAAATTGCACCATTCTCCAAAACCACTGGTACCAGTGGCATTTTGTATTTCATTTATTGTTCAGCATTTTTGTTCTTTTGTACTTCTGCTCAAGTTTAATTTTGTATTGTATTGCATGATTCTTTATGAAATTTACATATAAGCCTGTTCTATTGTCAAAATAACAACTGAACAAAAATGCAATCCTGCTCAAACGTTTGCAAATGCTTAGTTCTTAACTGTCTTTAATAATAATTATAAATATATGTACTGTACTGATTTTTAATGTTTTTGAAAAGTCTCTCTTTGAAAAGTGATCAAAAATAAAGTAAAAATATATTCAATAATAATGCATTTATTATTATTATTATTATTATTATTATTTTACTGTATGTTAAAATGTAGTTTGTTCTTGTGATGGCAAACCTGAATTTTCATCAGCCATTACTTCAGTCTTCAGTGTCATAATTTGGTCAAGAAACATTTCTTATTATCATGACGATTTTCTTTTTTTTTTTTTTTTTTTTTTTTTGTGGACACTGTGATGCTTTTTTTTTAAAGGATTCTTTGATTAATAGGAAGTTCAAAATAACAGCATTCATTTGAAATAGAAATCTTTTGTAACCAATAAATGTGAATTGAATTGAATTCTTTACTGACACTTTTTGATTCATTTATTGTGTCCTTGCTGAATTAAAATATTAATTTCTTTCAAAAGAAAAAAAAAAGTCTTACTTCCCCCAAATTTTTTAACGGTAATGTAGTCCAGTGGTAAAATGATAAAATGTTATATTAAAATAGTGCCAAACTGAAAATGTAACTACAAGTAATTAGCACTTTATTAACCACTATTTCTAAGTTAACAGCATTTTGTTTTTAGAACTCTTTAAATTGTGTAATTGATTTAGGGGATCTAATTTTAAGGTGTCTGTCTATCTATTATCAATCCTGCCTCTGAGGTAAACGATTTAGAGTTTTCTACAGATTCTTTGAAACATATTGAGGAGTTCACCTCATTCTCCCCTGAAGGGTCCTGCAGTGTTGAACCCGTTTTTGAATAGAGCAGTTTGCCTGAGGCTCATTTACACTGAGACTTTATGACATGAATGATATGAGCTGATTATGGCCAACTCCTGCAGTATGCTTAAAACCAATTATGGGCCTCAATATGTGTGCCCTTAAAAGTAGAGTATAGATACTACTTCAAACTACTACTAAAACCTCTGTATATGTTTAGGTATATATTAGTAAATAAAATCATTTTTTTTAATTACACTTGACTAGAGGTACTGAATTTTAATATAATATATTTGATTGGAGCATTGAATTAGAAGTTTACATAAATACAAATAAATACTTTTTTTTTTTTTTTTTGGGAGACATAATTTAAAGTAATATTCTGCCCATTCTGTCCAATATCCTATCTGTATCCTATCCTATCCTGTCGATACCTTGTCCATCTGTTTTGCAATACCAGTTACTGACATCATCCAGGAAGTTATATAATTTTCGGTGGGATGGTAAATGCACAAACAAGTGTGATTTCTGTGATGTTTTGTGATATTACCTGACATGCCTAATTTTTAAAACAGCATCCTTAAAAAAAAAAAAAAAAAAAAAAAAAGCTCTATATTGCCATCCTGCTAATTTTGCTAGTTTATAAAATATATGTGCTTGAGCTTATCCAGAACATATTTATGAAATACAAATTATAAACATAGAAATACCTCCTTAAACAGAAGCATATTGGAAGTGTACAACATAACTGGAATGATTCAAAACTTGTAAGTTAATGATTTTTTTGTTAGTAACTTTAAGTACTTAAAATACATACTTAGTGTTATATATACATATTGTTGTGCAAGTATATGCAACTTTTTTTTCTTTTGAAGTTATCTTGAAATAAAAATAAAATCTGCTGTGTCTTCTGCGTCCACAAATTGTGAGTGATTAGACCATGTTTTAAAAGTATATTGCAGCATACACAGATTTTTCTTTAGTTTTGCAGTAGTTTGGACACCTGGCTTTTCCCTCTGAAACTTTCCAAGTCAAGTTACTAACTGCAACAACACCTGCACAGATAATATAAATTCATACACTGCAAGTTTTGAAGTTTAGAATTTCTGTTTTGTTTATGTTTGACAAAAATCTGCAATGCAGAAGCAAAAGAAATGGACAAAAACAACTAAAAACAGCACCACTATGATTGTTATAGCTTTGGTCTGTATATGGACTCACACACTCACATACTTTTTTAGAAGCATTTTACTATTATGCCTTAATTAAAGGGGCCAGTGTGAGAAGTGAGAGCAACTGTGCACATCCAGCTGATGAAATTCTCCTGACATAACTGAATTGGCTAATGATGGTCTGATTCATATGCATGGATAATGTGCTGTATCTGGGTCACCTCATTAGCCTAGTTTTGATCGCTTTAGAATGCAGGATGAATATGCATCCCACCTGTGAGTCTCTATAAACATGAACATTGCACTAAACAACTCTTTCACCTGAGCACAGAGGCTCGAGCTGAAATCACATCTGTCATAATAAGATACTTTAACCCCGAGGAATAAATCTAAAGGATACCCTTAGAAGATAGAACACACTATAAAACTGTGACAAGCTTTCAACAGGCATCTCACATCATCAAAGTATCACAGAGAGAATAGTGTGCCATAACTCACTGACCACATGCCAAGTAAAAGCTCTGAATATTACGTATCGGCCCGGAAGATCACATATCATGCGTGTCCTACATGCAGCACTTTGGTTTCCTCAAGTTGCCATTCAAAGTGACAGCTGTGCTTTAATTAATCACACTGCAGTGATTGATTTAAATAAAAACTACTAACTCATTAGCATACAAAGAGAGGAGTGTACCTTCAGCGAACGACTCTCTTCAGAGAGGTAGAACTGCTTCGCACATGCTACATTAACCCCTGTAAATGATTTGGCTGCAGTGAGGTTGCTATTAATCTTCACAGTTTCTCTGAATCATTAAAGATGGATGGGAATGATCAAAAAACACTTTCACTTTATTTACATATTTCATCATCATCAGCGACTTGGATTCTAATCAGACGCATCCCTCAGTACCTTTGACTAAACAAATTGATTGCGGTTCAATGAAAGCAAGGAAATCTGACCTGTTGTACAAAGAGGTTAACATGGTCAATGTCACATTTGCTTATTTGACTAGAGAGCGTGAAATAGCCTTAAATTGTGTTGAACAGTCAAAGATTTCACTTTCATTTCCAAATATAACAATATAACATTTATATATGTTACATATATAACATTATATATAACAATAAATGTCCACTTTTTTTTTCCTTGGCGACATTCCACTAATATTATGATTATGAGTCTTTCAATATCAGATTTTTAAACTTTTAAATTTGGTCCCCAACAACTGAACATTCATTATATCTTTGACAAGTACACTGAGAAACAGGACAAGAAATTATGAGTGAATGGGAGTGCACATTTGGGAAATGTACAGTATAAACTGAATTTAGACTTGCGTCACCCACATAAGCATCACACTTCAGTGTGTTTGTGCATGCATTCTGACTGCAATGTCACACAGACAATTTGAAGGCCAAATTGAACATCTTTTTTTAAAACAGCTCAGAGAATAAACCTGAGTTTGATATAAGAGCAGAATCTATAATGCAAGACATCTTATTGATATCAAGTGATTTAGACCAAGACTCCCTGAAAGTCCAAACGATAAGTATATATATTAATCAGTTTAAATCTGTATCATATTTTGTGTTTTCATATTTTTTACATTTAAAAGGTACACTATATATCTTTTGGCCCTCTAGTGGTTAAAAAACACAACTGCATTTTGCGTAAGAACAATGGGTCTTATTCACTAATAATTGCGTGAATTATTTCGTTTTTGTACGCACAGAACTTCTTACAAAAAATCCTAATTCACAACACGTGCATACGCACATGAATTTGTTCTTAATCTCGGTTTGATGTTAGTGAATTTGGAGTATGAGCGGCTGAGTGCACAAGGTTAATCATTTGCATAACACACACCCAAACCATCTCCATATAAGGGCTTTCCGCACTGCCTTACCTTTATAGACTTCTGTCACTCTCATCAAACATATGCCGCTCTCGCCAGATTCAGAAGCTATAATGTGGCTTATTCTTACTCTTTCACTGTATATGATTAAATGTATTTAAGATGGAATTAAATTGTATTACTACTATATATTACTATAACATAATATTATATTATATAATATTATATAAATAGTCATGTTAAAATAAAATATAACTTCTTAACATGATTATAAGGCCGCACAGTGTTTTTTGTATACGTGTGGTTTCAGCTGTTCCTGTTTTCTTTTCTTTTGTAAATTTAGAATACATTTTAGTAGGATTTTTTGGGTGAATCATGATTTGTTCGTGAAAACATTCATACACAGATTTCTTGAATGAGAAGTTCCTTAACCCATTGTTTTGGTTGTTTCCGCTCTGCATGACTGTGATCATGAAAATGGTTATCCTGCTGCTCATAAAACATTTACAACTAGGCTTAAAGGATTAGTCCATTTTCATCAAAAAAAAAATTCCTGATAATTTACTCACCCCCATGTCATCCAAGATATCCATGTCATTCTTTCTTCAGTCGAAAATAAATTAAGGATTTGATGAAAACATTCCAGGATTATTCTCCTTATAGTGGACTTCAATTTGGCCCCAAATGGTTGAAGGTCATAATGACAGTTTCAGTGCAGCTTCAAAGGCTTTAAACGATACCAGACAAGGAATAAGGGTCTTATCTAGTGAAACGATCGGCCATTTTCTAAAAAAAAATTATATACGTTTTAAACATAGACGCTCGTCTTGAACTAGCACTCTTCTTCTTCTTCTCTATTAGAATTTCGGCAGTGTAGATGCTGCTAAGTGTATTACTGCCCTCCACAGGTCAAAGTTTGAACTAAATTGTCATATAAGAATTAGTTCAAACTTTGACCTGTGGAGGGCAGTAATACATTTAGCAGCATCTACACTGCCGGAATTCTAATACAGAAGAAGAAGAGAGCTAGTTCAAGAGGAGCGTCTATGGTTAAAACGTATATATTTTTTCAATTTTTTTAGAAAATGACATTGTTTTGCCAGATAAGACCCTTTTTCCTCGTCTGGTATCATTTAAAGCCCTTTGAAGCTGCACTGAAACTGTAATTTTGACCTTCAACTATAAAGAGAATGATCCTGTAATGTTTTCATCAAAAACCTTAATTTCTTTTTGACTGAAGAAAGAAGGATATGGACATCTTGGATGACATAGGGGTGAGTAAATTATCCAGAAATTTTTATTTGAAAGTGGACCAATCCTTTAAGAGATATAAGTTTAGATGAAAAGGATCTCAAGTGGACTAACTGAAGACACGTTACTGTAGCTATACCCTTTAACAAACACGGTACTTCCTTGAAAATAAATTCCAGCACAGCGCTACAGCAACCACAATGAAATGACCCTTCACAATAGATAATGCTTTACAATGAACTCTAGAGATGTTCTCTTTTTGTCAGCAGACTAGCTATTAAAAATAATGTATTCTCTTTAACATTTTGTTAAAGGGTTAGTTCACCCAAAAATGAAAATTATCCCATAATTTACTCACCCTCAAGTCATCCTAGGTGTATATGACTTTCTTCTTTTAGTCAAACACAATCAGAGTTATATTAAAATATATCCTGACTCTTCCAAGCTTTATAATGGGAGTGAATATTAACCAATATTTTGAAGTGATTCTAATTTAAGTCATAAATATGGATATTTTTGTTTTTTTTTACAAAAAAGCATCGCTTCACTTCAGAAGACCTTAATTAACCCCTTGGAGCTGTATGGATTACTTTTATGATGGATGGATGTGCTTTTTTGGGCTTTAAAATATCGGTTAATATTCACTCCCATTATAAAGCTCGGAAGAGCCAGAATATTTTTTAATATAACTGTGATTGTGTTTGACTAAAAGAAGAAAGTCATATACACCTAGGATGGCTTGAGGGTGAGTAAATTATAGGATCATTTTCATTTTTTGGGCAAACTAACCCTTCAAGGACACTTAACATGCAATCAGTTAAACGAAATATCTATTTTTACCAATGATCCAGAGACATGCCCATATGTTTGTTGTAATGAAGCTGCAGCCTGTTTGCATTTATTTGTGGGTATTTGTCTTTTTAGAACTATGAATGTGATTCTCTCTCTCTATTTTCTGTTCTCTCTTACAAAGTTCTAATTAATGAAAGAGAAATTACCACCATTTGAAAGAATTATTGACTCCTCTGAACTAAACTAAGCCGAAGTCAGAGTTAAACTTCCTCCCAAGACAGCTGAGTATGTGAGTCAGCAGTTTCATGTGTTGGAAAGATCCTCACTGTAAATCTCTCAATCCCTGAACGCCAGCCCTGAACCAACAGCAGCAGCTGGTCCGAGGGTTCATGTGATCCCACTCAAATCATCTGCCCTGATAAAATTTCCTACAACAGTATCCACAAACCACTGGCAGAACATAGTATTCCACTGTATTATCTGCTGTTTTCAATATAAAATATGAAGAAATTGCAGCTTTTTGAGAGTTATAGAGTTATAGATAACTCCCCCCAAGAATATGAAATATTCTGTGATCATTTATTCAGAAATAATGAATTAAGTGCATTTTTTTCTCACTCTTCTCTTCCTCATTTAATAAATATAGACACCAGAGCAACGGTAAAATGGTCGGCGCACCGCTGGCAGCCAGGCGAGTCTTTGTTTTCACATTGATGACCGCAAAGTATTCATGAGAGAGTGCATTCAATACCTCTCAGGTTACAATTACATAAGACACAAGACATCCATTATGGCCACTGTCCTGCCTCACCACAAATTATCTCCATACAAGCAGTCTCTAATGGCCTGCTGTCAGAGAGGAGTTTCAAACCATTAAGCAATTTAAAAGGAATCCGAGCAAACAGAGATAAATCACATTCAGTCCTCTAACAGGGCCGTGTGTTCACAATCAGGAGAAATAGGTAGAGTAATAGCTCAAGACGATAAAACAGGAAAAGCATGAACCAAAAAGCCAGGATATTAAGATATGCTTACAGAATATCAGGCATATGGATGAATGTCTATATACAGTAGCTACATGCATAGAGTTTAGGCCTGAATGAGCTAAAATAAAAATAGTGCCTAAAATGATGGAAGTAAAGTCATATGAATTCTAATAATTTTGAGCGTCTTTGCATATTGATTATATTGATTTATTGAATGTATGGATTTCAACAAAAAAGAATGGAACATTTTAATTTGAGACAGGCAAATTAACCCCTACAGAACATCATAAAATTAATCAAGTCATTGCTAAAATGCACTAATGTTTGAGCTATTGTTTTCCCATAAAAAATGATGTCACTTCCTGAAGGTGATGTGTTTGGGGATCCTTCTTTTGTTAGTTAAATGGATATTACAAAAAATAAAAATAAAAAGTAGAAAATAAACATGATATTGAAGATACATTAAGTTTAAGTTATTACACATTGGATATTCACAAAAAAAAAAAAAAAAAAAAAAAGTTCTGTTGGAAATATTTCTTAATGCTTGTTTTCATGTTAGACATGGTAAAAATGTCCACTCCATAATATCCGCTCAAACCAAAACAGTGAAGTGATTAAAATTCACATAATTGTGTTGCTGGGGGAAAAATAATAATAATAATAATAATAATAATATGACTTTTATGTTTAAAAGATTTGAATAATTAAGACATATACAAAATGTTAAGACATAAAACAAAGATATGAAAATGAACAGAATAGGAATAACCAAGGAAGTTAGAAGCTGTTTCTACCATGATCTTTAAAAATATTATTTTATGAATGTAACTACATACAGTCTGGTTGACTTAGTCAAATTAAATAATATTTTTGACTTGAATAAGCTCGATTAATTTAGATGGTAGCACATGACATATCTGCTTTCAAAAAAAAATATCTATGGAAGTAATAACAATCTTTTAACAATTAAACTTCTGGACAAATCCCCACACAGTGTCCATAAACTGTTTAAACTCGATTATATTCTCCAGTTGTTAAAGACAATTGCCCTCCCTCTGTGCACAGATACTGAATCATGCATTGACAAACATCCAGTGAAATAATCATGCAGTCAGTCTTGATTAAAGATTTTTGCATTGTTTAAATTGTAGCAGCAGGACCGGGTCAGTGAATATTTGATTTAGGTATTTGAGATAATGCACAATATTAAGGCAATATGTGGGATTTCAGAAGAGTATGTCTGAAGTGAGCATGTCCGCACCCCATGAGGCTGGATCTCCTCAATCGGTTGCAAAGTGGATTATCCCCTGCACTCCTAACACAGAGTTTAGAAGTTTCACACATAATTTGTTGTAATAAGCATTAACTCAGTGGTGGCTACAAGGAAGAGAAAAGAAGGAAAACGCAAAGGAAGGAGAGAGAGAGAGGAAAGAATAATGAATAAATTAGACACGCAGCAGGCTCGCCTTTCGCCAGAAAATTCAGTTCTCCTCAAGGAACCGCAGGGACACCAAATCATTTTTCTCACACCAGCACAGGGGCTGATCAGAAACTACATGCTTGACATGCTAACACTGCTACACCTTATGAGCAAAGGCCGCCACATCGTTCACTGTCAAAAGTGTCACAGCATTCAGGGTTTTATAATATCTTTGATTCATTAACCCACAATTTGCTGCTAGTTCCTGTTTTATAACCAAGCTATGACATGAAGTAATTTCATAACAGTACAAATTCAAACTCAGCATTGTTAGTAAACTGAAGTAATTACAAGACAGTAACTTTTTGGAGCAATGTATTTTTAAATATGTACATATTTGATTTTTATAAATTGTTACAGTATGAGCAGTTTGGCACAAAAACAATGAGAATCATAATTTGGTTGATGCATTAAACTAATAAAAAAAAAAAAAAACAACAACTAATGAAACAAGTGGTGTATTTAACTGTGTCAAAAACAGTGACAAACAAAGCACTAAACTGTTTTGCTACACAAAAAGACTATTACAAAAAGACTATTTTTGCGCAAGCTCAAACATTTTTTAATTAGTTCACACTAATTAAAATGAACTTCCCAATGCTACTTCCGAGAGACATTTTAGGAGACCCATTTTGCATAGGATATAAAGTTTAAAGTGCTGTGTGTGCAATGCAATGTGGCATACGAGACATAGATGCACCCTTATTTGTTGGAAAAAGCAGCTTGTTTCTGTAAAAGCTACAATGTTTTAGAAAATATCCCAGCCAGGGTCATGCAACTGCAAAATGTAGTTGTGCCACTAATTTTAGTTACTTACTCCTTAACACTAAAGCAACAAATCAGGGTTTTGACCTTTAAAAACGCAACAGGATCAAGTACTTTTCTGAATCAAAATAATCAACAAATATATATCTATGAATATCCGCTTTCTTACCTGCACTGGGGTGCTGTGCATTGTGGCCAAGTGCTGGTTATGTTAGTGTGTTTGTCAGTGGGCTAGTTTGCTATGTGGCTTGCTCTGACACACTCTTTAAGGTCCATTGTGAATAGAAGGCCTGTGCATAATAGACACTCCACGATAACAAAGACTGATAATCCCGTCTGCCCAACAGCTCCCATGTTGCGGGCCGACATTTTAAGGGCAGTTAAGTTGCTGTGTGGCGACAATGAATGAACTGTGGGTAGAGAGAGTCACCCAAGAAGCCATTATCTATGGCAAGCAGCGTCAATTCACATCAATTAGGGTCCATCCAAAGTGTTGGTGGTGAGGCTTCAAATTAATAATTAAATAAATAAAGCTGACCGCAAGTGGCTGCTACACAGCCCTTCAGTCATTTGAGTGAGTCCTCTGAGTATTAGCAAATAGAAAGCCAAAAGTGGCGGCCGGAAAAAGAGGCTTTGTTACTTTCTCCTTCCTTTTAGTTCTGTAGATGTGTGCAGATAACTGATCGCTATCACTTTCATCAAATAACTGACTGATCAAAAGCATTTTTGTTTTTGTCAATTCATACTCATGTAAGCAATCAAATAAAAATATTAATAATAACGGCTAAATGACTGAATGTAATAATAATAAATATTATTATTATTATTATTATTCCAGGGCACTTTACACATATAGGGTAAAAAAAGAACCAGAAACGCTTACATTCATACATACATATTAATTACATTCATACATACATATTAATTAATGCTTTCAAGCGATTTTTTTTATGCACATTACATGATGAGGCGATTAATTAATCGCAAATTAAATCACACATAAAATTTGGCTGAGAAATTACCTCCAAAAGATTATTTGAAGTCATTATTGTGTAAAGCATCAAATAATGACAATTGTAAAAAGTAGATTCAGAAAGAAATATTTGATTTGATTCAACATCGAGGCCCAGTTTCACAGACAGGACTTAGACTAAGCCAGGATTAGGCCTTTGTTCAATTAGGACATTTAAGTAGCTTTTATAAAGGTACCCTAGAAAAAAAACATTACTAGTGTGCATGTTGAGACAAAACAATGGCACTGACATATTTTCAGATATGTCAGTGCAAATTTATTTCAGTTAAAACAGCTCAAACATGCATTTTAGTCTGGGACTAGGCTTAAGCCTTGTCTGTGAAACTGGGGGAGAATTTATTACACAAACTTTTGGACCATGAGCTTGAGTAAATGACTGAATTTTTATTTTTTGGGTGAACTATATCTTTATTTATTTATTTATTTATTTATTATTATTATTTTCTATTAATATGAAAATATATTTGTTTGATGAAATTATACTCCAACTAAGAAACTAAAACTGCCAGTAGGTGGCAGTAAATGTCTAATTCATTCCATTCATTCAAACAGCTGATTCATTCAGGAGTGAAGTATTATGTCTAAAATAACACAACATTAACTTCTTAAAGCTTCTTTGTCTCTTCCCCTCCTAAACCTGAGCTTTGACTATCTTTTCATTTTCATCTGTGTCAATGTAGAAAGTAAACATAGGGTCAATCTATATTTATATGTTTTATGAATCATTTTCTTAAAGAAGTTAGCTAATTTACAGAAGGTTACCAGGAAAGCTAGGTAACTTTGTTTATTAAATACATTTACAATATGTGCATTTATTATTAATCATATGGCTTTATATATGATGAAAACGGCTTTGTTTTTGTTTCTTGACCCCTCACATTTAGGCTATTACTAATTATTACATGAATCACATAATTTATAGCTAAGCCTACTATTCAAAATGGCAAAATCAGACTAAAGTTTATTAGTTTGCATCCCTGATTATTTTTGTCTGTAGTTTAAAATTTCAAGCATAAAACGGTTATCAAGAAATAGGTAGTTTAGCTATTTACATCTTATCTTACACTTTATGACTGCTAACTGAAGCGTCACACTAGAATTCGCGCTCAGCGGGTTCCGTGAACATAAAGCTCGCATACTTTGATTTGACTGGTCATCTCAAATATTTTAACATTGTTGAGCGGTGACAGACCACTGACAGCTCAGATGAGAAGGTCGGTTATCTTGGTGCTGTGCAATATCCTTGCAACACTCGACTGAATACTATATTAGGCAATTATTTAACAATCTTTAATACCGAGGTCCGGACCTCACGATACCTCATACCTGGCTACAGCCATGCTTAACTATATCATATATGATGTGAGACAAAAACTTAAACACAGGCATTTTTGCCCCCATATTTTTAATTTTATGGACATCCTGACTGCATTCTATAGGCTCCATCACACAGTGAGTTGTTGCCCCGCCTACATCATATTGATCATCAACTGTATGAAATGTCAGATGACATATGTAGTCTGGGGTCGGGGCAAGCGAGTTAAATGCGTTAATTTTAACATGTTATTTTTCCCCCGCAATTAATTAATCTAATTAATGCATTAAATTGACAGCCCTAATATTAATACATACATTCATTCATTTAAAAAAAGTCAGAAAAATTTGGTGCTCAACTTTTAGAAAATGTTTGTCGTCAACCCCATTGTCACATGTCTTGTTTAATTCTGTTAGTTGATTTATGTTTGGTTTTGGTCATCTACAAAGAGGATAAAAGAATATAGATCTACCAGCAGTCCAGCTTCTCTGCTTGGAGCAGGAGCGTTGTACCCTCAAGGACCACACTAGAGACTTTTTAGATCTGGCGTGCCTTACCACTTTCCCTGACCGCTCACTGTGTGTGGTTATTCAGACTAGCTTAAATGAGCACCGTAAGGGACCCCCTCAAAGGACATCCGCTGCCTAGTGGAGTGGGTGCAAGCCCGCCGTGATGCCAATGGCAGAGCCCACACCTGATCCTAAGGCCAACAGAAAATCTGACCAGGTGTGTGAGCCAGCTATATCGCCAGATATATCCAGAGTTGGGGAAAGTTACTTTTAAAAGTAATGCATTACAATATTGTGTTACACCTAAAAAAGTAACTAATTGCATTACTTAATTACTTTTTATGGAAAGTAATGTGGTTACTTTTGAGTTACTTTTTCTCATCTGGGCTGGGCTGTTTGTTTGTTTGTTTGTTTTTATAACAACAAAAAAGTTCTATTTTTGGCCCTTTCACACCAAAAGTGAAATGAATAAGCAAATGCAAATCCATGACTGTACAGTAGAGGGCGCAGATCAAACAAGCCTTTAAGCTGTGCTCCCATTCTGGAATACAAAAGAATAGGACGCAGGAGAAGTAGTAAATGAGTACAGGTGCTGGTCATATAATTAGAATATCATCAAAAAGTTGATTTATTTCACTAATTCCATTCAAAAAGTGAAACTTGTATATTATATACATTCATTACACACAGACTGATATATTTCAAATGTTTATTTCTTTTAATTTTGATGATTATAACTGACAACTAAGGAAAATCCCAAATTCAGTATCTCAGAAAATTAGAATATTACTTAAGACCAATACAAAGAAAGGATTTTTAGAAATCTTGGCCAACTGAAAAGTATGAACATGAAAAGTATGAGCATGTACAGCACTCAATACTTAGTTGGGGCTCCTTTTGCCTGAATTACTGCAGCAATGTGGCGTGGCATGGAGTCGATCAGTCTGTGGCACTGCTCAGGTGTTATAAGAGCCCAGGTTGCTCTGATAGTGGCCTTCAGCTCTTCTGCATTGTTGGGTCTGGCATATCGCATCTTCCTCTTCACAATACCCCATAGATTTTCTATGGGGTTAAGGTCAGGCGAGTTTGCTGGCCAATTAAGATCAGGGATACCATGGTCCTTAAACCAGGTACTGGTAGCTTTGACACTGTGTGCAGGTGCCAAGTCCTGTTGGAAAATGAAATCTGCATCTCCATAAAGTTGGTCAGCAGCAGGAAGCATGAAGTGCTCTAAAACTTCCTGGTATACGGCTGCGTTGACCTTGGACCTCAGAAAACACAGTGGACCAACAACAGCAGATGACATGGCACCCCAATCCATCACTGACTGTGGAAACTTTACACTGGACCTCAAGCAACGTGGATTGTGTGCCTCTCCTCTCTTCCTCCAGACTCTGGGACCCTGATTTCCAAAGGAAATGCAAAATCTACTTTCATCAGAGAACATAACTTTGGACCACTCAGCAGCAGTCCAGTCCTTTTTATCTTTAACGCTTCTGACGCTGTCTGTTGTTCAAGAGTGGCTTGACACAAGGAATGCGACAGCTGAAACCTATTTCTTGCATACGTCTGTGTGTAGTGGTTCTTGAAGCACTGACTCCAGCTGCAGTCCACTCTTTGTGAATCTCCCCCACATTTTTGAATGGGTTTTGTTTCACAATCCTCTCCAGGGTGCGGTTATCCCTATTGCTTGTACACTTTTTCTACCACATCTTTTCCTTCCCTTCGCCTCTCTATTAATGTGCTTGGACACAGAGCTCTGTGAACAGCCAGCCTCTTTTGCAATGACCTTTTGTGTCTTGCCCTCCTTGTGCAAGGTGTCAATGGCCGTCTTTTGGACAACTGTCAAGTCAGCAGTCTTCCCCATGATTGTGTAGCCTACAGAACTAGACTGAGAGACCATTTAAAGGCCTTTGCAGGTGTTTTGAGTTAATTAGCTGATTAGAGTGTGGCACCAGGTGTCTTCAATATTGAACCTTTTCACAATATTCTAATTTTCTGAGATACTGAATTTGGGATTTTCCTTAGTTGTCAGTTATAATCACTGAAATTAAAATAAATAAACATTTGAAATATATCAGTCTGTGTGTAATGAATGAATATAATATACAAGTTTCACTTTTTGAATGGAATTAGTGAAATAAATCAACTTTTTGATGATATTCTAATTATATGACCAGCACCTGTAAGTATTCTCACATTTAGTCTAGAACCAGTATAGAATAACTGTCATGTTTACACAGCGCACACAACACCTCTGCACTTTATTTCTCTCAACTTGGAATTTATTTGAAAAACTAACTCAGATATTTACTTGTAAATTTAAAAGTAATGCGTTACTTTACTAGTTACTTGAAAAAAGTAATCTGATTATGTAACTCGTGTTACTTGTAATGCGTTGCCCCCAACACTGGATATATACCTGTGAGAAGGGTATTTTAGTGGAGTATGAGAGCATGGGATAGAGCCCGCCCCTACTTCCACTGCTGAGGGTGAGCTGTGCCAGGTACCTACAAAATGGTATAAGGATTTGGAAGAGGATTATTCCCAAAGTCTCCCATCCCGTCCCTTGGTCAGATGTTGCTCTGCCTGCACCACGAACTTCTAGGCCTTCAGCTGTGCTTTATCCCATCAGCCCCGTCAGGCTTCACCTTCCCTCCAGCTCTGCCTTGGTCCTCAGTCCCACTGGCTCCAACCTCAGTCCTCTGGCACCCTGGCTCCACCTCAGACACTCTTTGCTGCAGCTGCAGTGTCGCCTGGTTTCGTCGGCTGGGTCTCCACCTCCATCAGCTCCGTCTCAGTCTGTCATCCCTAGGGTTGGGAACCAAGAACAGGTTCTTTTCCAGAATGGTAGTGTTTTTTGAAAAGAACCGGAACCTTGCAAAATTTCTAAGTTTTGGTTCCGAAAACGGTTCTGGTGTGATGGGTGGGCGAAGTGCAGGGAGTGTATTCTTTAATAGAGATGTCTCACTTCGTGAGTATTATAGCAATGAATGCACTGAAAAGCCCTCGCACTACTCATATATGTCAGATATCAATGCAGAGAGAGATGCACTAAAGCTGCACGATTAATCTTTAAAAGATCGCATTCGCAAAATTTATTATTCAGATATAAACGCTGATGTCTACATTACCTATCAAAATAGAATAAATCACCTTTTGAAGGTACCTGGGTGCTTCAAATAACAACTGTATCGATTGCATTGTTATGCCACTAGGTGGCAACAAATTACTGTTAAAAATGTAGGGTATCACTGAATCATTCTTTCACAAACAAGTTAAGTCTTTATGAATCCAACTTACAAAAATATTCTGTTTCACCTGTCTGGATCTTACATGTGTGTTCAAGCATTTTTGTGTTAAATTTGTGGTAACACTTTACAATAAGCAGGGATGCACACAACTGGTACGCAGGTGCGCACACGCAGCCGAACTGAAAAATGTGCGCTGTTAATAAGCTTAAAATACTCATGTGCGTACCAGAGTCGTTGACGGTCAGTCATTTTCAGTGCTTTCTGGCTAACATGGTTGACATTGGCAACATTCTACAGCTGACTTCCCAAAGGTTTCAGCAGGAAAAACTGACCACAGGAGAATGTAAAGATGAACTCATGCTATCCATTGGACAGTTCACCCTTTTGCTTGATGGAGAAGGCCAACACAGAAAATAAGCAGTTCACAATGCTGATGCTGACAGAGACAAAGCTGAATTACTCAGAGGTTTAATTGGATAGTTTGAAAGCAGATATGAATCTCTGAAGTCACGCGATCACTTTTTGGTTTTTAATGCATCAACCTGGCCCCAAGAAATGCAAGACCTCCACAGTTTTGTAAACACAGTAATCAGCACGATTCTCCAGAAGTATGAAGCCATCTTGTCTCTTGACAGAGAATCCACTATATGGAAATGGATGCGTTTACAGCAGCATCCTCTGTGTATGACTTGGTCAAGATAGTTAATACAAGCAATTCAGATTATTACTGCAACATTTACAAGATTCTTAAATTGTCCCTTACACTTCCTTTGAGCAGTGCAGCTTGTGAGAGAGGTTTCTCACCCCTCAATATAATAAAAAACAAGTACAGATCCCGTCTGTCGCATTTTCGTCTTTCAGCCCTGATTCACATTCACTTGTCAAAGATGACTACAGATACATTTGACCTAAAGGCAGCAGCAGAGCTATAGATGCAGACAGCCCATCGTAGACTTAACCAGGGAAGTGCATCCACTTCCACCATCCAGGAGGCAGCAAGTTTGTCCTGTACTACAGTTAAAATTGAGGACAGTGAGGCAGACAGTGAGGAGGGCAGTGAGGAGATGTTTAGTTTCGCTGCACATAGGGTGAGTACCAATTCCAATCTCCAAGTGCTCTCATGAGAACCAGGCTTAAAAAGTTGCATCCCTGACAATAAGGTTAATTTGTTAACATTAGATAATGAATTAACTAAAAGGAACTAACCACGAGCAATACATTTGTTACTGTATTTGTTAATCTTTGTTAACCTTATTTAATAAAAATCCAGCTGTTCATAGTTTGTTCATGTTACTTCACAGTGAATTAACTAATGTTAACAAATACAACTCTTGATTTTAGTAATTAGTAAATGTTATAATTAACGTTAACAAAAATAAATGCTGTAGAAATGCAATTTATTAGTTCATGTTAATGTAGTTAACTAATGTTAACTAATGAACCTTATTGTAAAATGTTAGCAAATTTGTTGATATTAGCAGTCTGTTAAACTCATTTTACAAGTATAATAAACACAAAAAGGACTGTTTGAGTTCAGTATTGTGCATTTTCCCCTTGCTACTATTTTTTATTGGTTGTTTAATAATTTTAATGGAACCGTAATTGGAACCATAATTGTTAGGCAGAACCGGAAAATTTCTTATGATTTCCAACCCTAATCGACCCCCAGGTTTCATCTGCCAAGTCTCCACCATGGCTCCTCCCTCCTTTGATTCTGCCATGGGCTTTCGTCCTGGCTGTTACGGGTTCCCACCTGACTCATCCTGCTTTCCTCTCCTCCCTGGCCCCTCCCACCGTCATCGCCGCCTTGGACACTCCAACCGTGATATCATTCTGTGTCCTACCCTTCATCAGTCTCTCGTCCTCCTAAGCCCCCTCCCTCCTCTGTTGGACTACTTACAGCTCGAGGACTCACCTTCCAGAAGTGGGGACTAATGTCATGTGTGTCTTCAGTTCTGTTAGTTGATTTGTGTTTTTTAGGTTGGTTTTGGTCTTTTCCTGTGTTCCGTGTCATTGTTAGTTGACCTAGTTCTGTAGTAATAAACATAAACGAAATTAAAGAAAAATAAAAACTGTTAAACGGTTTGCCCTAAATTAAACTGTCACTCAGTTTATAGTACCTGATTACCTATAAATTCAAATAAATTAAAAAAAAAAAAAAAAATCTGCAATTACTTGGGTCTCGGGGTTGAACTGCAATTTGTATGAAAATTAAGAAGGTTTAGAATGTGTATTTTAGCCAACTTGGATATCACAACTAAGTAATGTTTCATTTTAATAAAGCAAATAATGTAATAAAGCAAATAATTTACTGTTATTTTACAGGATTTTATTGTCCATTTTTATTTATTTATCTAACATATCAAATATTTTTCACAGCACAAACATGCCACTAATGCTTAAAGTCACGGGGCACCAATTTGTACCTTATTTGTTGAGAGTGCCATAGGCTTTTTTGGCTCAAAAACACAAACTCTTCTTAGTGGCTTTCACTTAAGATATAACACACAGCTCCTGATGTTCCATGGCATTCAGAAACCATCAGGCATTTTAAGCAGACGGTCTGGAATCTTCATTTCTCTGCTGTTGTGATTTCCCACAATTCCGTTACCTCTGTGTCTGTGTGTATCTGTGTGAGTCTGTGTTAAATGTGATATAGTATTTGTGACCTGTGTTTTTTCCATAATTATTATACATGTAAATAAATGTATATTTAAATCAAATATGAAAACAAATACATACAATTAACATTTAATTAATAAATACACATACACACATTTAATTATAACTAATTCAAATCATTTCATATTATTATGTTAAAAGTCACTGGACATTGTATACTTCGTTTCAGTGACAGGTCTTGACTTACCGAGTCTTCATCAAGGACATTTAGTACAGATGTATCCCTCAGGCCACAGAGAATATTGATGACGTTCAAACTGGGAGAATCCATTAAAGTCACATCCATTTAATATTTAGACAATGCGCATTAACACCTGCTTTTGGGAGTTTGGGAAGACATTCCTGTTAATTACGGCATTGTTTCTCAAAATTTAATTTGCAGACTTTCCTCAACTGTTATTTCACCAGTGATTGTTGAATCATCTCAGTTTGCATCAGGAATAGAAAACCATTAGGTCAGGACAAAATCCATTACAAAGAAACTATTCTGTTAAATATACACTCATTTTTCCCCTCACTCAAAACATTTGATACAAAGAAATGGATAGAACTTTTGAAAAATGCTTTTAAAAAGATTTACAAATATGTTTAAGTTTGCTGTCTTTCTCTTTAAAGGAGCTGCAGCACATCTATTAAATCACATCTGCATTTTATGCAACTCATTAAATTAATCCACACTGGGAAGTTAATGAGGGGAACACTGCATATTTATTAAACAATGCATAGCACTACATATGCTGCCCTCAATTCGTGTTTTTTTTTTCGTGCCATAAACTTTGTGGTAGCACAGTGTATTTTGCAACTTTATATTTTTTATTATTTAAAATAAAAATTTTGGATGATTTGGGTTTGTTTTTCTACCTATATAAACAAATGATTAGATAACTTTTCACAGAACCAACGTTAGTTTTCTAGTTTTCTAAATCTATCTATCTATCTATCTATCTGACATGTGCCAATATTTGTTAATACGATATATCACGATAATGATTATGCACGGTATTGTTATCGCGGGCACTTCAAAATACCGTGAATAATTATTAGGAATTATTCAAATTTTTATAATACATTTTAAGAATATTTTCCCCATCAACACCGCTGTATTCTGCGTCAAAGGGACACAGGCACTCAGATGTAAATAAGCCTAACATGCATGAGAAGCACATGGCGGAACGAGTGAAGGAGACGCGCTGAATGAAAGTGCACGTTCACTCTCTGACAGCACAGGGCACTGATGGAACAGCAGAAATGCAGCGGTTACCCTGGAAACCCAGTAAACAAAGCAACTGTGCTACTGAACAGTATTTAAAATGCTTCACACAGCCATTGAGTATTCGCAATGTTGTTCATCACAACACCAAATACTTAATACTTAAAGACTTAATAGGCTATTTATTTTTCAAACTTAAAACATTTTTATATTTTAATCTGGAACACAACATGCCCTTATAATGAATTAACATGAAGCTTTATGTCACAAGTTTTACTGAACAATAACAAATAATCAGAACATTTTCAATCATAATGATTATTAATCCTAGTTAATGTTAATTTCTTAGATAACATTATTAAAATCAAAAGTTGTAACTTATTCAATGGACCTGAGCTAAAACTAACAATGATCAGTTGTGTTTTTTTTAACTAACATTAACAAAAAAATACCTTCTGTAACAAATGTAGCTATTGGTCATTCTTAATCTTAGTTAATGCATTAACTGATGTTAAATAATGAGACCTTATTGTAGTGTTACCTGTTGTTCTTTATAATTCTTTTGTACTTTAATCTGTTTCAGAAAATTTTTACTTTTTAATTTGTGCATTGCGTAATGATATTTAAACATTCAGAGTTATTTTTTGTTATAAGAAAAAGAGCACTTAAACCTGTTATACTATGACAACACTTTTTGCAACTTATTTCAATATCGTGATAATACCGTATACCATGATAAAAGCTTCAGCAATTATCGCAACATGAAACTTGATACCGTCACATGCCTACCATCTATCTATATAAGTGATATTATGCAACTATGATTGTTTCATAAGTATTACAAATATACCACTATATGTCACAGCATTGGTTGCAGCAGGGATAACTAAACCAAAAATAACAAAAACTCAGATACTACTCCACAATCTTAGGAAATACAAACAGAACAACCACATAATCAAAGACAATAACGGACAAACTCAAGCACAAACTGAGGGCTAGATATACACAAAATAATGAGGGGTAAAACAGGACAGGTGAGACACTGACAAAGAAAACTGATCTAGAAAGTGAAAACCAACTCAAAGTCCAACTCAAGCAAACAAACACAGAACAAACAAGACAAAACCCTGACAATATACAGGTCCAAGAGAGCTGTATTTTACATTATATATTTTTTTATTATTATTATTATTAAAAGAGTGATGGCGGTGTAAGGCAGATAAAATGCAGCTTTGATCTTTGAAGCATGAGGACGAAGTGGAGACAATGATTTGTCCAATCGGTGTCATCTTTCATAATGAATTCTGTATGCGTTAGGCAATGCACCCAGTCAGAGACACTTTTTGGAGCTTTCAAAAGATGAAGCCTGTCTTTTTAATGTTTAAATACATGCTGAACATCCTTCTGAGCTAACTTCAAGTTGACCCACACAGGGAGAAAACGCATATGAATAATTTAAAAGTGAATTTAAAAAAAAAAAAAAAAAAAAAGGAGAGAGAAATGAAAAGAGAAAAAGAAAGCTTGGCATCTGAAGAGTGTGTTTATAAAATAAAATGTGCATGTTATCGAATAAAAACAACATAACAGCACTGGGAATGATGTTACAGTTTGTGTTTGATGGGGAAAAAAAAAGGGAATATCGTCTTCTGGGATCAGCAGAAGCAGAAGCTTAAGCACCAAGGAATTCAACTATTTTCTACAGTACACCGGAGTTCCTTAAATCCATTAAGAGCTGATTTCTCTTTTTGAAAGAGTTAGAGCCTCCTCTACTGGACCTTATCCCACTCAACACAAACCAATAAGAAACACACATGGTCTGCATTGCTCATTTGTCCATTTGCAAGACCCTGAAAATTGTCTATTTTGTCACCCATATTTTTCAAATGCAAAACAATCACAATCATAAATGCTTTTGCTTTGTCATTGTTAATTATGCTACACTGTAGATTTATTATATCAAATGACTAAAAACAAATGAATCATTCTAAGTGGGATTGTTCAATCTAAAATGCCTTAAAATAACTTTCAAGACTTGTGTACTGCTGCTGCTCCAAAGAGTCATGGAACCCGAATGTATCCTAACTCAAACTGCCCATTAGTGACTAATTTGTCCATTTGCAAGACTCTAACAATCAATAATAGCAGTGGTCTAAATATTCAAAAAAAAAAAAAAAAAAAAAAAGGTAGGCCTACATATATCTTCTTTGGAAGTCTCAGGACCAAAACTGTTTGTCCAATCACTGCATTCGGTCCGAACCAAAACTTATGCCATTAAGAGATGGCAACCTGTGAAGTTCTACATCCTCAGACTTTTTTATGGTACACATTTGATCCGCTCTGTGCTAGAACTGGAGCAGTTTTTGAACTGGAGCAGATTGTGTGCACACTGCAGAGGTTCACGTGACACTAATGTGAAATCTGACTTCATTCACTCCAATGGAAAGCATACTGATGGAAAGCCTCTGACTGGGCGCCTTGCCTAACGCTTACAGAATTCATTATGAAAGAGGATGCCGAAATGCATCAGCAGCAGTCAGGTGGTACAAGTCAGAGCTTGTTATTTACATTAATTTCTATTGAAATGTTTTGTGCTTTGAGGTAATTTAATTAGCCCAGGTTCATTAGAAAAACGTACCTGTGTCAAGATTTTTCAAAACGTTTGCGACAGTTTCAAAGTGAAATATCCAGTGAGTGGCACTAAAAGCGTGTTTAGTTTTTTTTTCCGGAACAGATCAACATGAATATGGCAATTCAGTTCTGAATTGAAATGTCCAGTGAGTGGCGCTAAAAGCTTAATGCTCCATCACGTTTTAAAATAACATACACTTACACTAAACCCCAAACCTACCCGATAGTGTTAACAAAAGCAAATGTGACAAAAACGCAATTGTAACCATGGCAATTTAGCTTGTTTTTGAACTCTCATCTTTGAGCTCTTTTACCATGACTTGTTTTTTTACGGGATTTGTACCAGAGCTTTTCGCATCGCAAATACAATTCTGTACCAGCTGAGCTACCGAGCAAGCTTAGTGTGTCAGTCAAATTCCAAAATACACTGCCCGGCCACAAAAAAAAAAAAAAAGCTGTTTGGATTTTAATAGGCAAATCCTTGATCTATGAATGGATCATTATTACAGTGATTATGTTTCTAGCATGTTATATGTTTGGCAACAGTTCTTTTAACCCTTAAAGATGGAGTGTGTAGCTTTTCATTTCTTAAACAACTATGTATTAAGATATATCATGGCCATATTCCAGGATGACAATGTCAAGATTCATCAGGCTCAAATTGTGAAAGAATTGTTGGGAGGGACTATTATTGGCACTGACCTTAACTTCACTGTAAGTTTTTGGGATGTGCTGGAGGAGACTTTACAGAGTGCTCACCTCTTGCATTGTCAATACAAAATCTTGACCAAAAAAAAAAATGGATGGAAATAAATGTTTGGAAATAAATTTTTGGTCGAGATCTTGTATTGACAATGCAAGAGGTGAGCACTCTGTAAAGTCTACTCCAGCACATCACAAAGACTTTCAATGAAATTAACCCTGGTGAATCTTGACATTATCATCCTGGAATATGGCCATGACGTGTCTTCCTACATGGTTGTTTAAGAAATGAAAAGCTACACATTCCATCTTTAAGGGCTAAAAGAACCATTGCCAAACATATAACATAGTAGAAAAATAATAATCACTATAATAATGATCCATTCATAGATTCTTAAGTATTTGCCTATTAAAATCCAAACAGCAACTTTTTTGTTGATGTTGTTGTTGACCGAGCAGTGTATAGTTGTTTAAAAATCATGTTAAAAAAGTGTTTTGAGGTCATAACATTATTGTGCAAGGAGATGTGTGAAAACAAGTCATTATTAATCCCTAATCTGCCCATGTAATTGCATGTGAAAAACAATTAAAAGTGCTTGCTGTTTTACTGCCTCTAGTTTTTATTTCTGTTAGAAACCAGTGATTATTTCTAAGTATTTTGCTTTTTGCAAAAATGTTGCCACAGGTACGTTTTCCAAAGAGCCTGTGTTGAATTTAACGCTGTCTCTAGTGACGCTTTGCAGACTCAAAGCTAGCTTGGTATTGCTAGCCTCTCCGAATTGCCTAGCCTTCCTTTAAAGTGTCCCATCAGACTGTTTGTTATATGCAAACAGTGTATACCCATAGGCAGGGCTGTACATTTTTTCACACATAGCACTGGTGCTACAGAGGTTAAAAACTTTGTAGCACAGGCCACACAAGTATAAAACATCTGTTACTGTCTCTGAAAACAGCCACAAGTAATGCAGTTCATCACTTCAACAGGCATGTGACTGACAGACATTATGTCATATGCAGGGCAGACAAAATACAAACCTTAACAAGAAATGCTTTCAGACAAACATTTTCTTAATTTGCCAAAAATGGCAGACTGCAGGAAAGTAACACCTCTTGCTTAACATTGATTTTCTTTTGTTTATATAGCCCAATATCACTAATCACAATCCAAACAACATCCCTCCGTTTTGGTTGGGCACTTGAAAATACCACTTCATTTTCCTATAAATCATTACAAATGTCTAAAATATTATTATAACATATTACAAGTGACTATGATAAAAATCTGTGATGGTAATTTTGGTCACCTTATGACACCTTATAAACCTTATGACATTCCAGGAAACCCCTTATATGGACAAATGCCTCTAGCTATCGCTAGTAGAATAAAACGCAGATAGAGACATTGTGACTGTTGAAACATGAAGACAATAAACATAAGATTGTGACAATAAATGGTTTATCTGTGTTCTTCAAGACATATCAGGTATTTTCATAAGAATGAAGTATATTTGTAATGCAATGCCAATCGACAGTCTTTATCATTGAAATATAATACTGTAAAATAATAGCATTTCTGCCTCATTCTATGATACGAAGCCACATTGGATCACAAGTTATTTCAAACACTTGACTGATGCTATGAAGTGAGTTTGGAGTAAAAACATGTCATTAGATGATCTCTTTTGTTGGATAACAAGTTTGTAATTACTTATTACACGTTTGGAAGGATGTTTGGCACTTGTTGGTTTTTCAAATGCACATTATAAGTCACTCAATCTCACAGCGCTTGCAGAGATGGAGCAGCATTTAATGCAAACCGATCGATCTGCTCTGTTCACAGTGCACAGTTCTTATGCTGCGCATATATTTATTTAATTAAAACTTTGCAATTTCATAATCGCACTAAGCCAAAACACGATTAATTTCAGTTAATTGTGCAGTCCTATATATAGATTAACCTCACACACAAATGCTCACATCACACAAACTATCGCACACATGCTAGTGAGATAAATTTGCACAGATCGATTTTTTTTCGTAGCACGTGCAGTTTGTTTTTTTTTTAAATTGAGAGTGAAACTGAATCTGGTGGGGGGGAGGGCTTACCTGGCTTGCCATGGATTCCATGGATGTTCTCCAGGTTGCAGTGGTCACTGAGAACGAGGAATAGTTAAGCTCCCTTCAACCAGTTTCTCTTCTCCTCCAAGGCCAGTTTTACTGCCAAGAGCACTATCACCCACATCATAATTGCGTTCCCCTGATGAGAGTTTCCTGAGTAAAAAAAAAAATCCAAGATGTAGGTGACTTTGTTTCTTCAGTAGAACACAAATGATTATTTTTAACTCCAACCGTCGCAGTCTGTCAGTCGTATAATGCATGTCAATGGGAACACAATCTATAAGAGTCAAAAAAACATGCACAGACAAATCCAAATTAAACCCTGCGGCTCGTGACGACACATTGATGTCCTAAGACATGAAACGATCGGTTTGTGCGAGAAACCGAACAGTATTTATATCTTTTTTTTTTTTTGTACCTCTAATACACCACTATGTACAACTGCCTTGCGCATGGCATCCGGTGCGTGAGGTGTATACACGCTCTGGCGTAGTTTAAAGGATTAGTCCACTTTCAAATAAAAATTTCCTGATAATTTACTCACCCCCATGTCATCCAAGATGTTCATGTGTTTCTTTCTTCGGTCGAAAAGAAATGAAGGTTTTTGATGAAAACATTCCAGGATTATTCTCCTTATAGTGGACTTCAATGGTCTCTGCAAACGGTTGAAGGTCAAAATTACAGTTTCAGTGCAGCTTCAAAGGGCTTTAAATGATACCAGACGAGGAATAAGGGTCTTATCTAGCGAAACGATCGGTCATATACAAATGTATATGCTTTATATACACAAGTGATTGCCTTGCACGTGCTTCCGCTTTCCGTATTATTCAAATGCTTACGCTGTATGTCCTACCCTTCCCTATTCTACTTACAGAACTGGCGCCACGTTCGTTCTGTAAGTTGAATAGGGAAGGCGTAGGACAGGGGTCTTCAAGTAGTTTCATTCGAGGGCCGGATAATCAAATCAAAAAGTTGTGGTGGGCCGGGGGCCCAAAATTGTATTAATTAATAAAATTAATACAATTTAAGCCTAATTAATTAATAAAATCATTTTATTAATTATTAGGCTTAAATGAAAATATTCTCACAGTGAGACTTGGTAACCACAGGTAAATCCATACTCACTACCACTGTCAAATGAAATTATGTTATATAAGCCTATAAAAAACGCCTAAACACAGGTAAAAACTACAAAGACATGAATTACATATTCCCCTACCCACCTAATAAATATATTGCAATATAAATGGCTATAACATAGTTTAAATATAAATATTCCACATTTCCACAATCCCTGGTAAATTATTACAGTTCATTCATGGTAAATGTTTATAAGGGTGGTGATTTTGGTATTTAAAAGTCTTCCATCTTCATTCATTTCTCCTGTTTTCCTCATCAGTCTTGTTGGGAATGTTGAGGCTGTTTCATCAGATTTAAAACAAGTTTAATCTTCGAGTGATTTGTAGTTTGTAACTGAGAGGTGTGTGTCGAATTGAAACGCTTCTCACTGGATGTTGCAACACTATTTAATAATGGTGAATAAATGCAGCTCCTTTAAGCTTTCGTTTCATTATCCACCGGGCCGTGCCGCGTAGTTCAAAGTAAACTAGTGAAACACATGAAAACAGCACTATTTGTTCTGTATTTGTGGTTACTGACTGATAAACAACTACAGATGATTCAGTGACAGAGCGGTCCAAACGAATCCAACTCGTTTCAGATCGTTATGAAAGCCCGTTTGGCCAAATCACGGAAAAGAAAAACTCAAGACATAAGAATTCGCAAATGATAGGTATCACTGGTTCAGTCGACAGAAATACGGGACACACATAATAACTGCTGAAATATTCGCATGGAAAACGTTTCTCAGGTCAGTCGGAGGAACACGCATGGTATGAACAGTCCGTATATAACTGTACAGCTGCAGGCACCACTGCGCCCACGTTTCTAACCAAATTTCGCTGCAAAGCCAGGAAAAGAGGAGGAGGGAGATTGAGGTGCCGCGGGCCGGATGATGATGATTGGTGGGCCGAATTTGGATGACATGGGGGTGAGTAAATTATCAGGAAAATTTAATTTGAAAGTGGACTAATCCTTTAAACTACGCCAGAGCGCATACACACCTCACGCACCGGATGCCTTGCGCAAGGCAGTTGGACAGTGGTATATTAGAGGAAAAAATGATATAAATACTGTTCGGTTTCTCGCACAAACCGATCGTTTCGTGTCTTAGGACATAAATGTGTCATCACGAGCCGCAGGGTTTAATTTGGATTTGTGTGTGCATGTTTTTTTGACTCTTATAGATTGTGTTCCCATTGACATGCATTATACGACTGACAGACTGCAACGGTTGGAGTTAAAAATCATCATTTGTGTTAAAACAAAGTTACCTACATCTTGGATGCCCTGGGGGTAAGCAGATAAACATCAAATTTTCATTTTTGGGTGAACTATCCCTTTAAATGTTAAACAGAGTAAGGAGTGCTACCATGTACTGTTGTTAAACTATAAGCAGTGAATTTAATGTGTTGTGAACTAAATACTGCGTTACATATGCAGGTGAGGTTTTTCGTCCTATGCTGGAACTGCGCTCAATTCAGCATGACGATCCAAGATGGTGAGCCTTCCCAGTGAGATGAACGTTGTTTAGTGTGAGAGTTAAACTTCAAACCAACACCTGAGAAATTGGGTAGGATAGTTCTGATTGCTGCTAGTTTTTCTTCCTAAACAGAACTGAGCTTTGTTTTTGAGACTGCTCAAAGAATATTTTTTCTGCTCAAGCAGATTTTCCGTTGGAACTGTTTAATCAAATCATTTTTCTGAGATTCTAAGGTTTTCTTCTGAACTGTTTATTTTTGCCTTGTGTTTAATATCAAGGATGTATTTTTGAATGTGATTTAGTGAACTGTCAAATTTTACAATTGTGAACATAGTAAATGTTTATGGTGTTGTCAAAGGTATTGTATTCTAGAAAATTTGCATAGCCTAGAGGGTGCACCTGATCAACTGATCGAACTAACAAACAAAGAGTCAAGTGAACTTGTTCAATTACTGTCTATTGAATTGAAAATTTATATCGCTGTGATTCGATTTTGAACAAATATTGTGACAGTGTTTGATTTATTATTTTATTTTATTTTTCTTTCAAAAATCACTAAATTACTACAATAGCTTATTTCAATACAAAGATTTACTTTATTCAACCAGTGTTGTTTTCCTCACACCTCCACAGTCGAACCTACTGGCCTATGGTTAATATTAGCAACAAGTGCAATATTTGACACGCGTGCTACATAAAAAGTGGCGAGCCAGCCAAGAGGTGTAATTAACAGCTTTGATACTTTACATCTAAAGGGAAAAAAGTAATTGGCAACACAGACATTTAAATCAGTTTATTTGTATGGCAAGTAAATTGACCAAGAACATTGAACTAGCACAGAAGGAAGGTGTCAAAATTTTAAATGCTCTTCTAGTCAGTGGACTAATTAACACTCTCGTGGATGAAGAGGCCCTTGATCTTCTAAAATGTCATGATCCTGAGTCCAAGTATCATGACCACACCATTGTAGAGTACAACTTTGGATCAGCTATTGAATCAATAAGTCCCTTGCTACCCCTTAGCTACAAAGATAAAGACGACCCAAGCTTAACTTACCAGATAAGAGCCCTGAGCAGTGTCTACACTCTTGTGAGGAGAGTTCTGATGCTACAACCTCTCATTCACCCTGAAAACCATTGCTAAGCAAAGTGGAAAATCCTTCAACGCTCTGCTACGAGAAGAACTTTCTCAGATTGAGCTCCTTAATTCCAGATGAGGTGGATGAAGATGAGCCTGCACTTGATTAGCTCAATTCCATTAAAGAGCAGAATGCTTTCAAGGTGAATGTTCAGAGTCCTAGTTCCATTCCTAATGAGCCAACATTTGATCAAGATGACTTACCACAGTCTGAAAAATGGTCAGCTACCATGAGTCACGTTCAACTCAATCCAGCTGAGGAGCAGATAGTTATTGTGGAGAATATAGTTAAGAGTGAAGTCGCTGCAGAAATTCCATCTACCGCTGTAGTTAAGCTCTGCCCTTTCTCAAGGAGAATTCCCCTGCCCAGTAATGAATTAGATTGCGACACTTGGCGTTGTAATGTTGAATTACTCCTTGATGACCCTTCCATGTCTGACTTAAAAAGAGTTAAGGAGAATTATGGAGAGTCTCTTATCTCCTGACACTGATATTGTTAAGTCTTTAGAGCCTCATGGTTCTCCTAGAGCTTACATCAATATGCTTGATTCAGCTTATGGTGCAATCAAAGATGGTGATGAGTTGTTCTCAAAATTCATGAACATTTCAGAATGACGGAGAGAAAGCCTCTAGCTATCTCTAAAGGCTTAATGTTGCTCTGGGCAAGGCAGTCAGGGGAGGTGGAATTAAATCATCAGAAGCCAACCATCATCTTCTATGGCAGTTTTACAGGGGCTGCTGGGATGACATCCTTAATTCTGAACTTCGTCTGGAAACTAAGATGACCCCATCGAGTTCCAAGACTTATTGCACTCCCTTAAAACCAGAGAAGACAAGAGTGCATAGAAATTGTGGCACATGAGAAGCCATTTTGGTTCTTCTAAGCAGAAATCAAAGCCATCACCTAAATCTGCTCATGCTTACAGCCAAGATACTGCCATTCCAAACAAATCCCCTCACGAGTCCAAGTTGTTGTCTGAGACTGCCGAGTTGAAGCAAATTGCTGAGCTAAAGGAACAGTTAACTTCACTGACTCTCAAGAGTGGAATAGAGAGAACAGTCATGTTGGTGCATCTTTAAACAGTACCAGTTGCAGGACAAACTGGAGCTGGTGAACCTAAAGGTTGTCCCCACAGAAAAAAACAAAAAACAAAAAAAAAACTCAGGCCAACACCACAAATCTCCTTCATACCACAAATCACATATTCAGCATCTGGTCGGATCCAAGTGTACAGCGCAAGTCAAAATCTCAAGAACCAAATGTCAACGCTTACATGACACAGGCTTCGCAGGTGACCACAGTTCCTTGGTCCTTTTACCAAGCTTGCATCCCATTAAGGCCTTGAATCATCTGCTTGAGGTCAGCGGTGCAAATGGTCAGCCAGTTCCATATAAAAGGATATGTTAAAATTCCAGAAGACATGGTAGGTTGAAATTTCCACACTTGCACTAGTTATTCCCGACTTCAAACCAGAAAAAACAATTTCAAGTCTTGATCGGGACTAACACTCTCAAAATACTCACAACAGTCATGAATAGCCTTGAACACCATTCCCCGCGATTCGGATACAGTGCTGTACTGAAAAGGCATAAACAGAGTGCAAATGGATGCCTTGGACTGGTGAGACTGCAAAGGGACCAGTAGTCATTCCAGCACAGCAGACAGTTGCTCTTTGTGGAAAAACAAATATGAATATTAGAAGTGTAACGATGTATCGCAGTACGATATCTCGCAATGCAAAAATGAGTGAGTGATGAGTGATGGCGATACTTTTACGATATGATGGCAGTCTAATCTTATTGGTTGAGCTCCCAACGTGACCTACTCTGCAACAGCATCGCGTGTGCTTTCATCGCAGTTGCAGAAATCCGACAGAAGTCTGACGTCTGGCAGCATTGTGGTTTTCCAGTCACATAACAGTACGACTGGAAAGTTGGAAATGGAGAGTTTCATGCTTCAGACTTGCCCGCTTTTTTAATCACCCACTGAAACTAATATAGCCGAAGTTTTAAAAGCGGCTATATAGTGGGAGCTTGAAAGGGCTCTTCATAGTACTGCTGTTGTTATTGACAATGCACGCAACATGGAGGTGGCAGTGAGAGAAGCCGGGTTGTCACCGCATATTAACACTCAGAGGTGGTCGCGCCAACGACACCACCTTGCTTTTTTCTTATCAGTAGGAAAGAGACTCAAAATACTCCGTCAATTTTGCACATACAATTAAGTTATACACCATTTTAATCTGTGAAATATCTTCTTTTATTTATGTACACTCAGAGTAAAAACAAAATGTTGTGCTTTTTGCAAAATAAAGACAACTAACATGATGTGTGATCTGTCGTCTCCCTCTGAACAAAGTCCAATCTGATAGTTCTCAGAAAATGAACTTTAACTTAGTGAATACTAATCACAAAAAAATGAGACATATGTCTAAAGAAACGTTGAAATGTCAGGTTTTAAATTGTGTAAGTCAAATCGAAAACAAAAATTCTCTGTTTATGTAATCTGAATGAAAAGAGAGACATGTCAGACGTCCGTGAGTCAGCTCATTATCCGCTAATTCGGTCACGCCCACGGAGCGAGCACTATTCAGATGCAAATTCTGAGGCAATACATGTATACATCGTCGCAATCGTGTATTTATTATCTTCAAAAGTGTCTATCTGCATGTTATAGCCATGGTTAGCGATCTCTGGAAGCCTCTGTTAGTTCCTGGAATGTCACATGGTATGCCTGTTCTTCTAACGAGACATTTGTGGACTAAATGTGCACAGAGCGTCCTCCGGCTGCAAGTATGAATTGAAAAAACAGTTTCCAGCGCTCATAGTGATGACAATAAATATTGAATAAATATTACCCCAGAAAAATGCATGTTTTTCCAAACTTCAGTCCGGTACCTAGGCCACATGTAGGGAGTGTTCTCATACTGCCAAGACCTTGACAAGTGCCCTGAACTAGGAGAAAGGGGGAAGTGGTCATCTGATGTACTCATAACCACACCTTCAGTGACATGTGATCCAAAAATCACAATGTCAGCAGTGACGCGAGTACCAATCCCTATTTTACTTGGCGTCCTTGGATGGGTGAATGTAAAATCACTATAATTCTCTAACAATTCTGGATCTATTCTGAGCTTAGTTTTTAACCACAGATGTGCGATGGAGCTGCGTGTGCTTTAGAAACTTATTCTGCTTGCTTCCAGTTGCTCTCACACACACTCCACTCGAACCATCTATAAAATAATCTTTAATAAAGTTTGGAAAGGTTGAAGAGAATTACAAGGACATTCGTGGGCTTCATTGCACAGAATGCGCTGTGAGAAACTCGTGCTTTGCTTACGCTTGCAGCGTGTCGTCTCGCCTGCCGGTATTTTCCTTACAACTGCTCTACGAACGCTGCCTCAGTTATGTTATGTCAATTTCAAATGCTGATGCGCGCTTTGTGAAGAGTGCTCGAGCATGCAGCTGTGCGCGACTCCATTTAAGTGGTTAAATGTACTTACATCACAAAATGCTTTTATGACACGAAATTAATGTAAACACAGTCAATTATGTCTTCAGGGATCAAACTGACAGGACAAACCACATCTTATATTTCGAAAGAGATCTGTGCATTAGTGTGAATGCAGCTTATTAAATCTCCCGTTCTCTATGATGTCATCATAATAACAACAGTAAGGTTGAGAAAGAGAAATATCACTCACAGCTCTTGAAAGCAAACTGTTCAGTGTAGTGTCTGGACAGGATCAGATTAGCTAACCAATTTTAGAATTTTGAGGATGCTTTTAGCCTCTGAACTTGTCATGCAAATCACATGATGGCTCCGGTCCATCTGCGCCAAACTACCCCCGATGTCAAGCTATATGGCCTGGGCGATGCAAGACAGCATACCATGGGACCTAAATCACCCCATGGTGGGTTAATGGCCATGTGGCCCACTGACACTGGCCAAAACCCCAATACACGTCACACAGTCTCCATGCGTGTGTGTGTGTGTGTGTGTGTGTGTGTGTGTGTTTACATGTAGCCTCAAAATATGACTATGCCAAAATGTACCCCCTTTTGTATTCAGTGTGTTAGTTTTACTCTAAATGTTTATATTCAAGTATAAGGCTGTATCTCTCTCCTAATGTCTTTTTGACCCTATCATGTTTAGTCTTGTTTTAAACCTCTCCGGTGTTTTAATTAACAATGTATGTTACGTTCATGCATTTTTCTATTTTTAATAGTACTTCGAAAAAAATTTACTCAGATCTGACACTCCATAAACTATGCAAATTAGGTTGTAAATGGAGACAAAGCAAAAATGCACACTCGCCATTGGCTGAAACATCCAAGGAGGCTTTTTGGCTTGTTTGTCAAAACACGCCTGTTCTTTGTCTCTCGATTCTCTCTCAATCGTCTATCAATTGTCTCTTGCCATCTTACACACGTCTCTCCCAGACGTCTCTCGGCGACCGCGCTCACATCACATGCTCCTCTCCTCTCTGAGACGACCATCCTTCGGCGAAACTTACTTTCAGGTTACCTCAGTTCAAACTTCCCGCGGAGACACGGAAGAAGCCAACGAACTTCAGCCACGGCCACACTGAATCTCTACAAGTCTCTATCTGAAACTCATGCAAGTACCCATTTATTTTAGATCCGCTAAGTATACCTGACCTAACAAGGTGATTTGATTCTTTGCTGGCTCTCAAGGTACTATCTGTAAGTTTTGCCATTCTTTTGTTTTCTCTCTTTTCCTGACTTTACTTTCATTCCTGTATATATGTATTCTTTGTTTATATTTAGCGTATGTACTCGTAGTTTAATATAAAGTCATTACATATTCACACTTGCTTTGTCTCAGTGATGCTCAAGAGAAGAAAACCAAGTCCCTTTAACATTTCTCAACTACTCAGTACTGGTGCTGTTCCTCTGGAATTAAAAACTGCAGCTGTCACACCTGTCTTAAAAAAACCTGGTCTTGATCCTTCTGACATGGTCAATTACAGACCAATCTCAAATCTTCCTTTTCTTTCGAAGCTGCTTGAAAAAGTTGTTGCTGCTCAACTTCAATGGTATTTGTCATCTCACAACCTCTACGAATGTTTCCAATCCGGCTTTTGCACTCACCACAGCACTGAGACAGCACTTCTCAAGGTTGTCAATGACCTCCTTATGGCCACTGACTCTGGCTCCATTAGCATTTTAATTATGTTAGACCTTTCCTCTGCTTTTGACACAATCTCTCATAGTATTCTCATTTCACGACTCTCTACTCTTGGTATTTCTAGTACTGCTCTATCCTGGTTCATTTCTTACCTGTCTGAACATCAGCATTACATCTCGATTCGCCAAGCCAAGTCTAATACTGCCCCTGTTTCTCATGGTGTTCCCCGGGGTTTTGTTCTTGGGCCTTTACTGTTCATCATCTACATGCTCCCATTAGGTAACATTATCCGTCATCATGGTTTCAACTTCCACTGCTATGCAGACGACACCCAATTCTATATTAGTTTTCAACACAACTCTCCTTTTCTCATCAACTCCATATCTGCTTGTATTAATGATATAAATGCTTGGATGACCAGTAACTTTCTCAAACTCAACACAGATAAAACAGATCTACTACTAATTGTTTGTTCACCGAAATCTGTATCTTGTTTCTGTCTTGACAGTATTAACATTGCAGGAGTCTTGGTTCAACCTTCCACCTCCGTTAAAAACCTAGGTATAATCTTTGACTCAACACTCTCCTTCCTTCCACACATCTCTTCACTCACTAAGACTGCCTTCTTTCACCTCCGTAATATTGCACGTTTACGTCTCTTCTTACACACCAATGATGCTGAGACACTGGTTCACGCCTTCATTACTTCCCGACTCAACTATTGTAATTCTCTTTTCTATGGTTTACCAAACTCAACAATTAATAAGCTCCAATACATTCAAAACTCTGCAGCTAGGGTTCTCACTTATTCAAAGAAATCTTCTCACATTACTCCCATTCTACACAGACTCCATTGGCTACCTGTTCATTTTCGAATTCAATACAAAATACTCCTCATCACATTCAAAGCACTTCATGGACTTTCATACCTACTCTCCTTTGTGCACATTAAGATCTTCTGATACTGGTCTGTTGTTGATTCCACATCACAAACTAGCATCATTTGGTGGACGGGCATTTTACATCTCTGCCCCCACACTCTGGAACTCCATTCCCGAGCACATTCGAGATCTCTCATCATTACATGATTTCAAAACCCACCTTAAAACTTATCTTTTTGTTTCTTGCTTCTCTGACTGTATGATGTTATGTGTTATGCCTTTTATGTTTTCGTATTATTTTCCTGTCTGCTGTCATTTATGTGTTATAATATTGTAAAGCGACCTTGAGTTTGCAGAAAGGCGCTATATAAAATAAACTTAATAATAATAATAATAACAATAATAATATTATTATTATTATGGACCTTAAACAGGGCCGACTGGAAACCCCACAGGCTTACTACAACCAACTACGACGTGCCTACTTCGGAGCATAAAACGAGCCAGGAATGGAAGAAGATTTCAACTTCAGCACTCTGTTTCTCCGAAATCTGCATCCTGCGGTGAGTCTCCAGCTAGGAGTGCTGGCCTGCCCACGCAGCATGTCCACTGAACAGCTGTGAGACTTAGTCCACAAAGCTTATGCTAAGCAAAAGACTGCTTTTGAAAAGACTTAAAAATCCGATCACTGTTTAGAACTGGCCCTAGAGGGCGCACACACACACACCAGTGACAGACCATTTAACAGAGTGTCAAGACCGTTCCCAGCCAGCAGAGGGCAGCCTTACAATGAGGGTGCACGCCCCGAGCACCAGACCGGGCACTCTGAAAGATTCTGGGACAAGCCATGACCATCCAACAACCCAAAGGGTGATGCCACGTGGGATGCCAGCCGATGGCTCAGAAATGGCTGACCCTCACACCCAGAGCAAACCAACCCATGTCATCACACTGTCAGAAAGTGCTGTTTTGGTTGTCTGCCTCCCTAACGAACCACACAAGAACAGCCCCAACTGCCTATCTGTCAGCACACATCGGTCAGATACTCTTAAATACTGAAAGCACTCTTTGTTTATTGCTTGTAATATGTTGTTGTTGTTGTTTTTCCCCTCTTTATTATTTACTAGCTTTTCCCTGTTTCACAGACAAGCCTTAAGCCTAGTCCCAGACTAAAATAAATGTTTGAGCTGTTTTAAAAAAGCAGGGACTGTAGCCAAGTGCCTTTGGGACTGATTCATTGTCCACTATGGCTTCCCAGAGAGGATGCTAAGCAATCAAGGAGCCGGGTTCAAATCTAAACTTATCAAAGAGCTTTGTGAGATGGCAAAAATTCACAAAGTGCGGACCACTTCCTATCATCCTTGCTGTAATCCCATAGAGCGCTTCAACACGGGACACATCTAAACATGTTGGGTACCTTGAAGGAGCAGGATAAGTCACATTGGCACGACTTTGTGAAACCATTAGTGCATGCCTACAATCGCATGAACAATTAGGTAACTGGGTTCAAGCCATACGAGCTCATGTTTGGAAGATGACCCAGACTGCCAGTGGATTTAGCCTTTGGGCTACCTGTAGAAAACCTGTCCATGAGTCGCATTCCAAATATCTCCAAAGTCTCAAAGAACGACTTGAGGAGAGTAACCAAATTGCCACTCAAAATGCTTCAAAGTATGCAATGAGGAATAAGGACAGATTCGACAGACAAGTGAAGGAATCAGCTCTTGAAGTTGGAGATAAGGTCCTAGTAAGGAATGTCCAAATCAGGAGAAAAAAAAAAAAAAAATTGTGGACAAGTGGGAGCCTACTATCCATATAGCAGTGGAACAAGAAGGAGACCTGCCAGTTTATAAAGTTCATCCACAGGATAAGGATTTTGCAGGGGATCTACTATTACCTTGTGGCTTCCTCACTTCTTCTGAGGAACGATTTAGAAAACAACTCCAACCCTAAGACACAAAGCCAAAGAAAGAGAGAACTGTTGAATGAGGAACAATCTGATTCAGAGGATGAAATTTGCATATTCAGTAGAATTCCTGCTGGAGGAGGATTACTTACGATTGAACAAGGATTACTTACGCATATGACATCACAAAGTCGAAAGTGACTGATGGAAAAGAAAAGGCCTCAACTCAGAGATCCGACTTACTCCAGTCTTACCACATGAAACAGAATTACCTCATACTGTGAACAGTCCAGCGAATAAACAGTTCACTGGATGAAAGTCTAGAGTTAACAGAAATTAATGAATCTACAGATTCTGAAGTACAAGAAACAATGGCAACAGGAAATGAAGTTGAGGGTGGATACTTATCATTATCTGATCCAACTAGTGATGAGGAGGAAAAGGATATGTCCACAGAAACACAGGACCTGGAAGAGAAAACGAGAAAACAAGAGATTGATGCAAAAGCAAGATCAAGTGCAGATCATAACCTGAGATGATCAAACAGGATCCCAAAATCTCCAAAGAAATTCCATTACCCACAGTTGTGTAATCACCTTACCTCAGCAGTCTAAAACTTGCTCCAGTCATTGAGCGAGGCAGTGGTTAATTCAGTGGGTCTTACTGACTTACCAAAAGCTGACTTCATGCTGCCCAAGAGTTAACTGAATGTTTAAGTAAAAGACAAAACCCAAAGAGACATGCTTACCGAACGAGTGTCAAATAATATTGCACTTGTTGCTAATATTAACCATTGACCAGTAAGTTTGACTGTGGAGGTGTAAGGAAAACAACACTGGTTGAATAATAAAGTAAATCTTAGTATTAAAATGGACTATTGTATTAATTGATTAATTGAAAGAAAAAGAAAATGATAAATCAAACAATTTGTCACAATCTTTGTTCAAAATCGAATCAGTGATATACATTTTCAATTCAACTGACAGTAATTGAACAAGCATAAACCTCATGTAATTGGACAATCGTTAAACTGTCAGTCATCACACTAACATATGCATTTCACTTTGATTTTACAATTTTACTTACACTCTTTAAGTAAATTTTCATTTCTGGTTAGTTTATTATTTTAACAGACTCTTTAATTATTTCCATTTATAAATCATTTGTTAAGTTATACAGGATTACACAGGGAGTATAACTTGAAAATATGAAACATTTAAAATATAAATAATTATAAAATATAAGAAATGTGTTACATAATATATTTTACCATATATGTGTTTATACCTCATGAGTAAATATATCTATATATTATGCATGCAGTACCATATCTGATCACATATAAATCTATATATTATGAAGTATATTACTGAATATAAAATTGCATACATTATGATATATTAGTAAATATATTATCACATATTTTTCAATATATGAAAAGTGGCAATTCCTTATGTATTATTCAATATATTGTAATATATTTACACAATATATTTTTCTGTATATTTTAAAATATACTGTTAAATCATGTAATATATTGATCATTCATATATAGGGAAATATATTTTCTTTCCATAAGGGTAGGACTGCCTGAATATGTTGAATGTGTTGTTCTAAAGTGGCAGAGTGAATTAAGATGTCATCAATGTAGGTTACATTACAACCCAATGACCCAGCATGTCATGGAACACCTCATTGATGAGGGATTGGAAGACAGAAGGTAGGCTAACCATAGAAATATTAATAGTGGCAAAATGTAGTACTTTTGAGTTTATAACATATTTTATTAATGTAAATGGAATGTACATAGGTTTGGTCTTGGCGGACTAGATCTGCTACGCTGCTGCTGCTGGTGGTGGTGCTATGGTTGTTGCTGCTGCTACAGAGCAAGTACTACTTGCTTCTGCTAAATGCTCAGAACAAAATTAATGTAAACAGGCTGAATTGAATGATAAAAATTATAGAAATTGACTCTAAACCGAAATACCGTTTTAAGACACAAGGTGGCGATAGATGTTCTAAAGCTACACGGAAAAGAGTCTTTTTTTTTGTAAGGCTCGTCATTTCCCATTGTCGATTGTGCTTATTCCTGTTGTTGTCAGGATCAAAGACAGGTATCACCAGACTCAAAGACGGATATAACAATCCAAAAATATTGTTTATTGAACAGATGGATGAATGGCATAATTCAGGTGAGTAAATGGCACACTGACAGTTTCTGAATGTCAATGCTGGTGCTTAACTTGCATTTCTTTTCATTGCAGGTTGTGAATTGTAAAGTGATGGAGGAACTGAATGAAGTGCACACCTCTTAACGAACACAGTGATAATACAGGTAATCTTAATCCACAGGTTTCAGGCATTAAGACGAAGGAGACACAGGAATCAACGCAGGAGATAAACAAGGCTTACAAGCTGAACCACCAAGGTAAGTAGAGCAGGTAAGGAGTCCGTTTCCACATTCAAGGCCAGACAGTGAGTGACTGAGAGGCACTTTTGTACTGGTGTCGAGTGCTGCAGTGATGAGGAACAGGTGAATGCAGGGTGTAAATCTCTGGATTGAGACCACAGAGGTGACAGAGCTGATTGAGTTTGGAGGCGAGCTTGTCATTGGGTTGCCATCTGCTGTGAGGAACAAGGGATTGTCAGGTAAGGCATTTTGCCAGGTTTGCAGGTACCAATACATTCAAGAGACAGGGCAGAACACAGAATTAATTCTGGAGATAATTAGGTTAAGTTTTAAGGTAAATTATTGATTATCTAATATTATATCAGAAATGGTGAGATCATAGTTAGGATCTAAACATAGTGATTTAAAAGTAAGAACTGAATCTAGCAGTGTCTAAATAAGACCCAAAGACCCCAAATCTTAGTCGTTGCAACAGTTAATGTAACAGTGGAAGGGTGAGAGATAAAGGTTTATCTTTCTTCCCTGGATGTGCCTTTGAGATGCAATTCATAAGCAGAGAGATAGAAGGATGGTTGAAAAGGCTAGAGCTGTTAGGGTCTCAGAAATGGAGATGAAACTGGATGCCTGCTAGAGTTACTCCAGTTGAAGGTGGCTAAAGATTACGGGCATTGGTACAGTAAACTGAAAGCGAAAAAAAAATTATTGAAAAGGCAGGAACAGCAAAAGTGACACAAAAAATTAGAAAAATAATACCAGCCAGAGTCATAAACTTTCAGGGTAGATTTAGCCATCCTAGGCCTTTTATATTTGCTAGCTGCTTCCAAATAGGGAGAAAGACATTTTTATCTAAGATAATTTGGCAGAATTCCTGACATTTAAAGTGTGAGAGGGCATCAGCTTTTTTATTAATATGAGGAAGGTAGGTAGATTTAAGAATAAATTTTTAATAACACAAATCTATGAGAGACGTCTAATAAAATGAATTATAAAAGGAGTATTGGAGCAACCTTTATTATTGGTGTTGACAGTTGTTTTATCACACAGAAGTGAAATCCTTTTATGGCACCATTTATTTCCACAAAGAAAACATGCTATAACAGGATAAATCTGGAAAAGGGTAGTAGATTTAATTTCTGAAGGTAAGTTACTGATCTTGCTGGGCCATTTATCACCAAACCCTTCTTTAACAAACAGACCTCTGAACCCAACAGATGGAGCTGAGTCAGTATAGAACTGTAAAGAAGCAAAGGTTTTGAAACAAATCATTGTAGAAAAAAAAAAATCCGGTTCCACCCGTTAAGTGAACGGGCTCAAAAGCGTAAATCAGACTGGCACCCTTCATTGAATAATTATATCCTGCTGACTAGTAACAGATTTTGACAACTACAATAATCTGGAGATGACCGCTCAACCATGGGGAATGAAACTCATAGTGAAATTTAAATGTCCTAGCAAAGACAACAGGTTTCGCTTAGAGATGTTTTTAGCTGGGAAAGTCTACTAAAAAAAAAAAAAGTCTAACAAAGGAAGTGTGTAAACGAAGTGTTCAGTAGGATCTTGCAAAGCGATTCGGACAGAGAATCAAATTTTTTGGGTTACTATGGCAACTAAAAGTGAGGGGCATGGCAAAATGCAAATTTGACTTCCACCTGATGCCAAAAAGATGCCATTGAGAGGGGTGGAAGGACAAAAAGCATGGTAATATATACTTTTCCCAGCCATACACCTTTCCCACCAGTTCTAATGAACTGAATAGCATGCTCTACAGAGGCATAAGCTAGGACTTTGTTGATGTTAGGACTTTTGCCATTGTGGAGAGAAAATAGATCTATAATTAATCTTTTCTTTCCTGAGTGTTTCCTAGTGTCTACACGTATAAGGTTTATACCAGTGGTCTCAAACTGCTGGCCATTTACAGCAAAGGATAAATTGATTTCTAGTCCTTGCATTACCTCTACTACTAGATATATTTATGGAGATGAGAAATAAAAACCCGCCCTGTACAGCTATGATCAGCTGATCGGCTGAGATTTCAGAGTTGTTACGGAAAGGCTGAAGCTGGTTGGTTCTTGTCACATGACCTGCAGTGTGCTCGCAGCATTCTGAAAAGTTGAGATGCTTTCATCTCGCCGCGGCATAGGCGCGCCTGAAAAAAAATGTTGCTTCAATTATGAGCGCACTTGCCTAAATTACAGTAATATTTACAGTCGATTTAAACCACCGAAATGCGTCCGATGCTACCAATAAACGTTACCGATGCTCAAACAGGCTCTTGGACAAATGTGGCTCAGCTGTGTGAGCAGAAGTGCTGCCAGGTGTCTGGCAAGAAATAGAAGAGTGTACAAATGTGTTCAACGATTGCATTTGTTCAGTACAGTGTTGTTCAGTGCAAGATTGTGTTGTTATTTAAGCTAAAATATAGTAAGGGGAAAATATTTCCACTGTTAAAAACTAATACTGTATGTAACAATGATAGTGACACTGCTGTTTTGTTAAGTATGACAAAAATATTTTAGTAATGAAGTTTGAAGCACATGAGAAATAATGCAAAGGAAAGTAAATTTTCTGAATTTTTGCGCTTTCTTGTGCTTGAATGTTAAAATGGCCCTCCTATGAGGTGTTAATCACAGCAATGGCCCCCAGCCAATTTGAGTTTGAGACCCCTGGTTTATACAGTATGCATTAAATGTGGAAATATGAAAAGGAACAATAAAGTAGCCTTTATCTGAACTTTTTTTTTTTTTTTTTTTTTTTTTTTTGACTTAGAGTATTGACTACTTCTGGTTCTCTTATAGCACAACGATGCAAAAATTTACATTTAAGGTAAGGAAACAGATTCATTGACAGTTATACTTAACAGGAATACTGGAACCTTCTAAAATTCTAGCTTTGCTTGGTAAACAGGGAGAAATCTTGGACCCAAGCTCTGTTTTTATGGACTGACCAGCTTTCCCCTGAGAGGTTTAATAGGCAGTTTGAGGATATACATTCACAGAATGGGAGAAGCCACAAACGGAGCTGGAAAAAGACTTGTGAACGGTAAAGTGTCTTCTAATCAATTCAAGAATGACTACAGACTAATGCATGGCAGCTTTAGCAGAAAAGGACTTGTTATATTCATAGAATAGGGCGCCGCCATAGTTATTAGCCAAATCAGAAATAATAGCTAGGTATGTATCTACCTCATATCTTCTATTAGGGAAACATCTTGCAAATAGTGTCTCTGAATGCAACATTGAATTCTTGAAGTGACAGACATTTAGACAGTCTAGGGTCACATTCTTTTAGAACTACGGAAATATCTCCACAGTCAAAATGTCCTTTATCTATAACCCTAGAAGAGCAGGGCAGTATTTTAACTAGACTGATATTGTTACCTGCTAAGACCTGGTTTCTCAAGTTTGCAGAAATCGCAGCTGCCAGTTAAATGGAGGAGGTGGTGCAAGGATCACTGTAGCCAAGGTATAATGTGGGGAACATCTGGGGGACTCCTGAAAGGTCTAGGGGGTTAGCTGAAGGAGGAATGGCTGCAGAGGAATATTTCTCTTGCACAGCTACTCTAACGTGTATTTTATTGATGGAGTCTTTTATATCGAAGAGAGCTGCAAGCACTGGGTCTTGTGTATCTTGAGGGATGCTGAATGGTCTTTTGACTGAACGAGTAGATGCTGCCACGGGTGTTGTCTGCTTTCATTTTGCCCTAGCCTTAGCTGGGGCCGGTTTTGACTGAGGCGGAGTCAGATCAGAGTTCATCTGTGACAGAACAGCCTGGTTTCTTCTAAGGTTTTTTTTCATTTTTGTCACCTGATGGAGTTTGGGTTCATTGCCGCTGTTGCCTCTGGCTTGCTTAGTTGGGGAAACTTATTCAACAGTGTTTTTGATCTGCCTGCATTGGCACCATTGTATGTGAACTGAACTCAGCTGGAAGATGACATCACTGTTTTCTCCAGAGCTGCTGTATAGATAAATGAACTAAATGAATAACTAATGATTTTACAATGGAATGAATCAGTACTGAACTACGTTAAGCTGGACAATGACCTTTTTTTTTTTAGAGCTGCTGTGCAGCCAAAATTATTTTCCTGTTACCACTGTAAAGCTGCTTTGACACAATCTCCACTGTAAAAAGCGCTATATAAATAAAAGTGTAAATAAAAAAAAAACTTGGGAGAAACCAGACTCAGTTCTCCTCTGGCCAAACCAACGAACATGGTGTGGTTATGATTCCAGTGTGCATCACAAGTCAGACTGTGGATTGGTATCATTCAGAATATTTCATCCAGTTTCTTTAACACACTGGCATATGGTGGGGAGGAGTTGAAGCTGGCCATTCTCCTAAATATATTCCTCCATAGCTTTAGTTTCTGCCACAGATAGGGTATACACTTATATACTGGGGAGCACTGGCACCAGCAAGAGGTCGATAGTGCAACCCCCTTGAAGATGCTGAAGAAGGAAGGTGACCTTAGATTCAGAGAACTCCTCCATCAGAATTTTTGGAATAAGGGAGACTGCTGGACTCTCCACTGTAGTGGAGGAAGAGACAGTCAGACCATCTGACAATGTAGGAACCATGAGATAATCTTCATCTTTTTCTACAAAATATTGGGATCATGTAATTGGAGCCAAGGTAGTCCAAGGATCATCTTGTGAACTGGAGCATGAAGAACCAATAGGGCTAGACACTCCCATTTATGGCTTATAACAGTAACCATGACAGGTGTGGTAAGGTAAGTGACCGCCCAACTCCACACAGGTTGGCCATCCAAGGTATGGACTGGACAAGGTATGGTAAGGTGACCAAGACATGACAAGGTCCTGATCTATGAATCTGCTGCTCCACTATCTATGAGGGCTGTGATGGAATAAGGAGATATAGCACAGTGGAGAGTAATAACTACTAGTTAGGGGTTATTAAGAGGATGGTGGAACACTTGCCCTGCTGGTCATGATTTGAGGTCTCTGGGTGTTCCCCTTTCATGTTGGTTGGGTGGGCTGCTTTGTGTTGTGTTCGAGCTGGTGGTCTGCTGCTTCACAATACCAGCATAGACCAAGCAGTGGAAAGGTGGGTATATCCTAGTTCCATTGGCTGTGGTTTGGGATTATGGGAGGAAAAGTGTTGGTCATTGCCTATCTCGCAACAGGTGATCCAGTGGAATGGCTAGGTGGATAAGGGCATCCAGAGAAAAACTGTCAACTCGGCATGCAAGTTCTCACTGGACCTCTGCTCTAGAAGGTGTCCCTGATTGGAAGCCACCTTGAGGAGATTACCTGCTGCATTATTTGGGGTAACATTATGTAAGAAGTATTCCATAGTCCAAAGGCATCATATTGAAATCCTAAGCAAACAGAAGGACCTTACGTGAGTCTAATGTTACCTGAAATCCAACTAAAACTGAGGGTAGATATACCCCAAATTATCAGTTCATGCTGATTAAGCTCAGGTGTGTGGAATTTAGGAGCTGATTACCATTTAGAAGGCTGCTGAGGTTAATCTCCTGACAGATATGTTAAAATGAGGAAACACACTCCCAAACCCAGCTCTCACGCAGTTAAATTGTTTGATATCATCAAAGCTACCTACAAAGACTGTTCAGACCCCCAATTACCTTACCTGTGGACTTACTTACCTGGCTTCTCTCCTTTTCGTGCCACATCGTCTGTTCTCCAGTGTTAATCTCCATTTATGATCTCCAAAATCTTAATGAAAATGAGTTACATGGTCTCCATAAACAAACAACTCAAACATCTACTCCAGAGAAAATGAGAGATTATGTTCAGATTAACACCCACTAAACAACAACACAGGCTCCAAAAACATATTTTTTTGTTCTGCGGAGCTGGAGGCCACATCCTTATTGAATTCCCTATGTGAATAGTTAAATTTGTGCTCTTAATATGATTCAATCTACTGCATACCAAGGTTACAGTAACTAGTGCCCACATCTCTCTCTCTCTCTCTCACTTTGCATGTTGGGAGTTTGGGTTATGGGAGCAACAAACGGGTGAGAGGAGTTTTGGTTTAGTGATTAGTGAAGAACCAAACAAAACAACAATTGATGGGAAAAACAAAGATGAAGGGATGATTAATTGGACGAAAAGAAATTCAACTGGAAGTGTAGTTGGTGGTGGTACTGAAAAGAGAGAAAATGTGTGTGTAGGTGCTGATGATGGTGATAATGGAGATGAAGAGGGTCTTCGTGCTAAGTTACCAAATGTTGTGACAAAGGATGCACAGGACACTGGGCAGATTTTTTTGTCCCAGTTAACTGATACTACTGATAAGCAAGATGACAATGAGGATGATGATAATTTTTCAGAAGCATCAGATATTCTTTCTCAAACTGGTGAAGATCAGTTATATACCGTGAACGAGGTTAATGACTTTTTAGATGTGACATTTGGAAAAACTATTGAGATTAGTGAATTTTTCCCTGATGCAAAAAAGTTTTTGCAGTCAGCTGTGAAATTCAACAGACGGCAAGCTATGATGAATTAAGCAGAAGAAAAAGATTTAGATTAAAATTTTTTAATGAAATTTAGAAGAAAAATTGCCTTTGAAAAAGGTTTAATAACTCACTTGGGGTGTTTACTCTGTCTTTTTCTTTGCTAACCCTTCTTTTTTTCTTTCTTGATCTTTCCTTTCTTTTGATGGGGAGTATTAAGATGGGAACAATTAACAATAATGGAGGAAGGGATGGTACAAGAAGAGCAGTGTTGAAAGAATATATTGAAAATAAAGATATAGACATCATTTTCTTATAAGAGACACATAGTGACTTAGCTAATGAGTTAGAATAGAAAAAGTGGTGGGGAGGGCATATTTTTTTTTTAAGCCGTGGCTCTAATACAAAAGGGGGTGTCGCCATTTTATTCTCAAAGAAAATTACTATGACTTTTGTATCTAGTGATGAAATAGAGAAAGGTCGAATTTTGGCAGTTCAGATTAATTTATTGGGTTTTCCATTTGTGTTTGTTAATATACACCCAATAGTGGTGCAGAAAGGATAAAGGTTTTTAAAAATTGTCAAAATATGTTGGGGAAATATGATAAAAATACTTGTCTAGTTTTGGGTAGTGACTGGAATTGCACATTAGATTTTACCTTAGACAGGAATGGAGAAGAACCTTGTCCTCTTTCTGCTACTGGTTTAAATTATGTAATAAGCAGTTTTGATTTGTGTGACGTTTGGAAATCACAGTATCCGGTAGAAAAACAATATACGTGGTGTAAATCTTCAAATGACTACATAAGCTTTGCTAGATTAGATCGTTTTTATATTAATAAAGACTGGTGTAATAGAATTTTATAGGCCTGTATTTACCACACTGGTTTTTCAGATCATCATTTATGTATGATTGTTTTTAATTTACAAAAACAAGATGTCATAGTTATTATAGGCATTTTAATGTAAAATTGCTGCAAGATGTTTTCTTTTGTGAAAAACTGTATTTATTTTGGGCAAAATGGAGAGAGCGAAAGACTGATTTTGATGATGTTGTGCATTGGTGTGATGTTGGTAAGACACACATCAGGATCTTTTGCCAAAATTATACAGCAAATGCAAATCATTATTTTAAAAAAAAACTGTTGTGGAGTTGGAAAATGAAATCAAATCAATTGAAAGAAGTCTAATTAACCGAAATAGTGAATCAACTGAAAGACTGGATGAAAAAAAAAAAAATGAATTAATAAGAGCTTGTTTCCTTTCCCTGAGAGAGATGGATGCACCAAGTTCCTTCTTTTTTAGTTTTGAAAAGAGGGAAGGAGCGTGGAAAGCATTGTTACATTTAAAGACATCAGATGGATCAGTAACAACTAATCCTAAAGAAATGAAAACAATGGCTATTGATTTTTATATGGATGAACTTTTCAAAGATTTACCAAAGTTGACTGATAAACAGAGGAATCAACTGGACTTTGAAATTGATATTGATGAAATAACAAAGGCTGTTAAACAACTATCCATTGGACGTGCACCGGGAAAAGATGGACTTCCAACCGATTTTTATAAGCAGTTTTGGGACTTATTAAAAGATGATTTGCTTGAGGTTTTTAAATCATCTTAAAGGAAAAAATAACTGCCAACAAGCTGTAGAAGAGCCGTTTTGTCTTTGTTACCAAAGAAAGGTGATCTTGGTCTTTTAAAGAACTGGAGACCAGTGCCAATTTTGTGTACTGACTATAAAATCTTAGCGAAATGTCTTTCAAATAGATTGAAATTGTATTTAGAACATATAGGAAATGATTATCAAACTTATTGTATTCCGGACAGAACTATAATGAATAATATCTTTCTTGTTCGTGATATAATAGATATTGCAAAAATAGATGGTGACAATATTGGAATATTTGCAATTGATCAAGAAAAGGCTTTTGATAGAGTCAGTCACTACTATTTGTTTAGATCCCTTATAGCTTTTGGTTTTGGTGATCTTTTTATTTCATGGATCAAACTCTTATATTCTGGTGTTGCTACAATGCTAAAGGTTGGAGGAAGGTTAAGTAAACCAGTGTCAGTATGTAGAGGTATTAGACAAGGTTGTCCTTTGTCAGGAATGCTATATTCTTTAGCCGTCAAACCTTTGCTTTGTCAATTGGGAAAAAATTTGGATGGCTTTGTAGCATCTGGATGCGGATCCTGAACTGAATGTGTTTGAACTCATTTCAAAGAAAGCCTTGTATTTATCATGTGTGAAAGTCTCTCATCAATTTGAACTGAAGAGTTTTAAAGAATCAAAGTGGTTGGATATTTTTGGGCAAGACGCATGTCTTAGGAGATGTTGGAGATCTCTATATAAGTCACCCATTGAAAAACGCACTGCGGATCTGCAATGGAGGATTATACATTGGGCAATTGCGACGAATAGATATTTGGCAAATGTTGACACCACTGTGGGGAAAGAATGTTCTTTTTGTGCTCATGAAGAAACTCTAAAGCATCTGTTTTTAGATTGTACTAGGCTAAACGAGGTGTTTCAGATTTTAAAGAGGTGGCTTAGAACACTTGGAGAAGATATGGATGAAAATATGTTTATATTTGGCCCAAAGTATGTTGCCTCAGATAAAAAAAAAGAATTTCTTTAATTTTTTAATTGGTGAAGCTAAGCTGGCAATATGGATTACAAGGAAAAATAAGCTTAAGGATAGTGGAACGACTGAATCTGAACTTATTTTAAAGGCTTTTGTAGTTTTTTTTTAAGTTAATGAAAAATTTGGTGGAATTCAGCGAGTTTTGGGGACAGGCTGAAGTGTTGTGTGTAGTTGATCAAAATGAGAGTTTATTCCTTAATTTTTTTTTTTTTTTTTTTTTTTTTGTTAATTTGTCAATTTGTTAATGTAAGTATGTTATATGTAATAATTTATTGTTATTGTTAGGGAATAATTTTTTAGAATTTTTTTTATTTATTAATCTTAGTGAATAAAGAATTGTCTCTCTTTCTCTTTCTCAGCTAAGACTCTCCTTGACTTTGGGGTGGCAGGGAACTTCATCTCAGAACACCTCAACTGCCAACTCTGCCTCTGGTCGATGCTACTCCATAATGGGGAGACCTATAAAAAAGGGAATCATCACTCACTGCACCAAAACCATCTTTCTTTGTGTGGGGTGTATTCATTTTGATGACATGTCTTTCCTGTTTCTGGAAGGCTCCACCGCTGACATCATCCTGGGACTTGTCCTTTGCTTCAACACCACTCAGCATGAGGGAGAGGCTTGCTAGTGAGGGGAGAGGCTTGCTTCAAGTGATGCTTACATTTACCAAGTTGTTCAAGTCACAAATCCCGAGATGGTCCTGAATTAGTAAACTTCTAGCTACCTCCAGCAATAAACTACACTGTAAGTCCCAAGTTGTTGTCTCCAAGGAATACCAGGAACAATATCAGGATGTATTAGGCCATTGGCAGAGGATGGATTTACCCCTTGTCACTTCTAGAGCAGAAGGAGACAGGAACTACAAAGAGAAGAAACAGGGACTAAATGAAACAGAAATAATCAACAACCTAAATGTCCACCAAACAGAACATAAATGTAATGTGTAGAGTAAGGACACTAGAATTTCAGTAGAAATTCCTGATCTCATTCTTGGCCCTATCCCCAAATCATATCAGCTCGGAAAGACATTTAATTTGAATAAAAATAAAGAAAATATTCAAAAAGTGGAAATAAAGTGCCTAATGGTTATTTAATAGACCTGTAATTAAAATGGATGTGGTGTCCTCACGATGATCAGACAAGCTCGCATTTTAACCGCAGTACTCATCATGACTCCCTTCCTAGATTTGAGGTCTCCTTTAGTGATCACAAGGTTCAATTTGGTTAGGGTATATAGGCTTTAGGGATAGAGACAAGTAAAGCAAGTAAGCATTCATTTATGATTTTTCAGTGATTATTAAAATGTTATTATTGCAAACTGTTTTATAATGTACTACAATAAACTTTACATAAACACTCTGCCACACTCTCACAAACAGTCACCCAGTCTCATTCAAATCACCCAAACCTGCAGCCAATCACCTGTTAATTTGGACTGGCATAAAGACAACAATTGCCTTGTTTGTGGGTGAGATTCACCTTCTTACTGTGATCGCTTTGAAAGGACTTACTTTCCTTGTGGGTTTTTTTTTTATTCCATGCCTGTAAACTGAGATAAGTGACTGGATTTTGTTTCAAGTGTATTACCTAAGATTACTGAGTATTTGTTATACATGTGTGATATGGAGAGAGTGATGCTACTTATGGGGCGTGTTATGTGTTGCTGTCACAGTTATGTTCAGTTTGTTTAGTTATCATGGATTTTTAGTTTTTCTCATGTGTTCCTTTGTTTGATTTTCCTACCACTGCTCAGTTACCATGGACATTACAGGATTAGTTCACTTTGAAATGAAAATTAACACAACCTTTACCCACCCTCAAGCCATCCTAGGTGTATATGACTTTCTTTCTGATGAAGACAGTCGGAAAAATATTAATAAATATCCTGACGCATCCGAGCTTTATAATGGCAGTGATGGGGTTCAATGAGTATGAGCTGAACAAAGTGCTTCCAAAGATTGGGCTAATTTTCATTTCAAAGTGAATCCTTTAAATCTAATCATCACAGCTGTTCGTCTTTTACTTAATCACCATTTAAGTAACTCTTGTTTATTGTGTTTGTCCAGTCACCCTTGCATTTAGTGAGTGTGTCCCTGCCTGTCTGCCTGCATTTTGGATTATTCTCATTAAACTTTGTGTTGGAAATTTATTCTTCGTCTTCTTCTGTCAGCCTGAAAGCGCCCGTGACAGATGACCGGACCTCCAAAATGGATTTAAGAGCTCAATTTATTTCGGTGGCTGAGGAGAGCACCGATTTTCTGACCTTTTTAACAAACTTCTGTTGTCTTGCACTCACCAGCCCTTTCGACAATGAGACCCTGAAGAACCTGTTCTGGATCAGGGCTAATTTCCATCAACATGTTGACCTCCCAGACACCTCTGGACTTGGAATGGAGGGAATCCGTCATTAGGTGTCAGGAGAATGTCTGGCCCCGATCCAGAGCATAGCCAGACCCAGAGCCCGAATTACCACCATCAACTGCGGAGTATTCATGTGAGCCCCCCACAGACGGAGAGCTACCACCCACTGTGAATTGTCAGCCAGAGCCCGAGGAAAGGGGACAGAACTGACCCTCGTCCCAGAAGTGGAGCTCCATCGTGAGTCTGACGAGGGGTGTGAGCCCTTGACATCAGTGGATGAGGGAGTAGTGAAGATGGACAATGAGGCCTGGCTGATAAATTTCAGTAAGGTGTTAACGATTCATACCCTATCCTATCCGGTACCTTCATCATCACTGTTTCTAAGTCAAGTCAAGTCACCTTTATTTATATAGCACTTTTAACAATGCAGATTGTGTCAAAGCAGCTTTACAGTGATAACTGGTATATAATTTTGGCTGCACAGCAGCTCTTAAAGAAAATGGTGTCATTATCCATCTTAAGTAAATTCAGTATTGATTCATTCCTGTTACAGTTATATATAATATGGTCCTACTTCCTAGTTCTAGTAAGAACTCTAGCTGTTGCATTTTGTACGAGCTGTAGTTTATTTATCAAGCGAGCAGGGCAACCACCCAGGAGAGCGTTACAGTAATCTAGCCTTGAGGTTATGAACGCATGAACTAACTGTTCTGCATTTGTCATTGAGAGCATATGTCGTAGTTTAGATACATTTTTAAGATGGAAGAATGCAGTTTTATAGATGCTAGAAACATGGCTTTCAAATGAAAGATTGGTATCAAAGAGCACACCCAGGTTCCTAACTGATGACGAAGACTTAACAGAGTTTCTAGACAGCACTAAGGACAGTATGAACTATGACTTATGTATGAAATTGTAGTCTGCCTCGACCCAGATTCCACTCCAAAGTATATTTTAGAATGAGCTCATCCCCAAAATGGCTTAATTGTCATAGAGAAGAAGAAAGTCAACTGGTATATTGTTTATGTACCATTTCGGTGATCACATCCTGAGCAAGTGGTCATCAATTGTGGAATGGGAATGGGTGTGGGACACAGAGAACAATCTCAGACAATGAGGTGTCACAACTTCATTCAACTGAATTGACCCAATGCAGTGTGGTCATTATTTCTAACCGTTATTTGAAAGAATAACTGAAGTGCAGTGTAGGGAGTCTGACGCACAGTGATTCTGTGAAATTTAAAACAATAACCTGAAGCAGTGTGGTTTTGCCCAACGTACTGAGGCATTGTTTAAAATTTGATAAACTGTTAAGCCCGAACTACTGTGGCTAGGTATGTGGAAAAAAAAAAGTTGATGACTTAAAAGCTGAAAATGAGCGACTCAGTGTTGGGGTAATTTCTACAAAAGATTACCTGGCTAGTGAAACGATATGGAAAGAAGAAAAGATCAGAATGCAGAATGAGATTGCATTTCTTAGAACTAACAATGACATGCTTAAATCATCTGTAGAAATAATGGCCAACAATTTGGAGGAGACAAAGGCTGCTTGTGAGTTTATGATCAAGAATGGCATAACTGAGAAAATCACCACTAAGATATTGTTAGGTATCATATTGTCTAACCCAGTTCCAGAAAAGCCAGATTTGCAGGAAAATAGCTCTGAAGGTTGGGAAAGATATTCTCAGTCATTCAGTAGTCAAGACTCTGACTGTACAGTTAGATTTCCCATGGCACCAGTTCATACTACTACAACTGTGCGTGCTATTGAAGGAAGGGAAGAGCAAATGACCACTACCATGGTCAGAGGATTTAATCCAACTGAACTAGAAACTGTGATCAAGAATATTGGGAAATTTGATCCTGCTAAACAAGATCCATTAGATTTTCTGAAAAATTTGGAGGAATATGCAGAGATTTACCAATTTACAGATGGTAATGCATGTGTTTTTTTAAGAATGTGCTTGCCTGGCACTTTGTCCGGAGCCTTAACTCAGAAAGTAAAGGACAGAACTGCAAATAAGTCAGAGAGGAAACAGGCACTGCTTGAAGTCTTGGGTGTGATGTCAGTTAATTGGGATAAAATATCTGAGATGCACATGAGGAAAAGGGGAGCACCCAGCAGCATTTTCAGAATGATTATTGGAGGTGTTTAAAACTTTCAGTGGCAATTCTGATATTACTAAGAATGATGTCAGTTTCAAGTCTGCCTTGATTAACAAATGTGACCCACTCACTCGTTCTGCTGTGTCAATGTTAGTGACACCTCTCTCTGAATAAAATTACATTATTGCTAAAATGACACAGTTTTACAACAATAATGCTAATGAAAATAATTAAATGAAAGATGCCAAATTTAGACATCCAGTTGCTGCCTTTGGCAGAAGAGAATGTTCTAGATTATCTGATGATTTGCATCATAGACCAAGGAGATTTGCAAGAGTAAATTCAGAAGGTGTTATTCTTTGCTATGCATGTGGAAAAGCTGGTCACATCGCTAGACATTGTCAAGACAATGAGAGACCTCTTCAAAGCTTTGTCTGTCATGCATGTGGAAGGGATGGTCACATTGCAAGGCATTGTTTGGAGAAAAGAAGGGAACCATTATGTACCATTTCGGTGATCACATCCTGAGCAAATGGTCATCAATTGTAGAATGGGAATGAGTGTGGGACACAGAGAACCATCTCAGACAATGAGGTGTCACAACTTCATTAACATACAGACCACAGCTGTTACAGCAGGAGCAATATCATTTACATTAAGAGTGGTAAACTGTAAAAGGATAAAAGGTTTGAGATTTGGATGTTCTGGGTTCATTCTGACACCGGTGAACCCAAGGTGCTTCATGTACTTTGTCACTGCTATGCTGCAATAAACTTCTTCATCGAGATCTTCAACATCCTCATCATTTTTTTCTTACACTTATTTATTTCATCGACCTACATGGACTGTGTTATACTTACCTTTATTCTGTCAAGATTTCTGTTGTCGCCATCACCGCAAAGCTCAGCCAGTCCTCCAGCCCCGCCACCCAATGTTTACAGCCCTGCACTGTGTCCATGAAGCCCTGCTATGATGTCGAGCCGCAGGTCATGCTACCACCAGCAGCGTCTGAGCGAGAGGATCCTGCGGCTCCACCTCCGGCCTCAGATCTCTTTGCTCCATCTCGCCCATTGACCTGTCAGCTCTACCTTTGCTACTCCCAACTTCGGCTCCACCAGAGAACCTCGGCCTTGCGGCTCCACCGGGTTCCCTTGTCCCACCAGCTCCTCCTTGGTCATTCATTACTCTACTTCCACCACGGACCTATGGGCCGTCCTCTGCGTTCCATCCCTCCAACCCTATGGCTGCAGTGGGTTCCTCCTTTCCTTTGGTGTCGCCTCTGTCCTCCCTCACACCGGCACCGCCTCAACCCTTGGATACTCTGGCTCCACTTCCGATGCTCGTAGATGCAACATCACTGAGATCTCCAGTGCCAGCAATGTCGCTCGTTTCCATCGGCTCTCCATCTGCGCCAGTGGATCCATCGTCCTCAATGACAATCGTAAAACCTTTTTAAATTCTCTACTTGATAAGTTTCAGTTTAAATGGGGTCGGTTGACACTTCAAATTTATAATTAACTTGGTTCAGTTGTCTGATCACCTTTACAGGACCTTGCCACTTAGGGGCTAAGTTTGCCATGAACGCATCCCCTACCCGAGACAATGGGTGAGTAAAAACCCAAACAAGATCTCCTCCTTCAAACGTCTCCTGCTGTTGTTTTCTGGTTGTAGTACTTCCTTTGTCACTTCTGTAAATTGAGGCCCTCGATCTAATACCAGGTAAGTCACTGTTCCCCAGTGAATAAACATCTCCTTGATAAGAATGTCTACTATAACGAGTGTTTGCTGAGTGTAACGGGAACACTTTTACCCACTTACTGCAATAATCCACAACAACCAACAGATACTCATTCAATGTAGACATTTTTTTGGGAAAGGGCCCATGAGATCCAGACCCGCCATATATCCAGGTTCCTTGATGGGCATAGATTGTAGATGTCCAGAGAGCATGGATATAGATGGCTTAGACCAGCGGTTTTCAAACCTGTCCTGGAGGACCCCCAGCACTGCACTCCCTCATGTAACACACCTGATTTAACTCACCAGTTCATTAGTAGAGACTGCAAGACCTGAAGTGGATGTGTCAAATAAGGGAGACATACAAAACATGCAGGGCTGTGGGTCCTCCATGACAGGTTTGAAAACCCCTGGCTTAGAATGTTTGAAAACCTGACATTGCCTGTGCTGATTCCAAACATCCCATTATATTTCTGGCCTGTATACCACATTGAGCAACCTACGTAATGTCTTCAAACACCCCAAATGTCCACTCAATGGGTTATCATGGGAAAATTCAAGGAATTTCTGAAGAAGATTCTTGGAAATAACCACTTGCAAACTACCACCTTTCAAAGGGTCAGGAATGCATCTGAACAAAAATTGATTCTGCACAACATAGTGAATATGATCTGGGTCATGTGGAGGATGTTTTGCTTTGTTCCATAGATCTTGCAGAGCTTGGTCATCCTTCTGGGATCTTCTTAATTCTTCCCAGTCCAAAGCTGGCAGGTTAAAGATAGCAAGAGAATGATTGTGATGACCCCTCCTGTCCAGGAAATGAATAAGAAGAACTGCTGAAGTCATGTTTTAGGCCAGATGTCACAAGGAAATCAAGGCCAAGGATAAGAGGAAATGATAGGTCTTTATTCCTCATAATGAAAAGCTGCACTGGGGATGTATTATCTTGCAGTGTACATTCCCAACTGACCTCCCCTAATGCTCGTTGTAATTGGCCATTGGCAAGAGCAAATGACAGTTCTCTGCTGGATTTCCAGGTCTCACCATCATCTTTCCACTTTCTCCACATGGACTCTTGAATCAGGGAATATGAGCTACCACTGTCTACAACAGCATAAGGGGCCATTCACACAAAACACGTTTTTCCATTCCAATGAGCTACTTTTTATTGTTTTGCGTATTACCGTTGCGCTCGCATCTTTTGCAGCTTCTCGCACATGACGCCGCATTGCAAAAACAGTTAAAATCAGTTCAACTTTTAAAAAAGGCATCTCAAGACCTTGCGTTTTTTCCCCATTCCACTGCCCGCGCCTCATGTTTTTTAAAGCAAAAATGGGTGTTTCTGCAATACTACAGGAAAGGATAACAGCTTGATGTTGCTCTCTGATCTCCTTTTCCTTTACCTGATCTATCTGACCCTCCTTTTCTGGTGGTTTACTGCATTGCGTTGCTTCCAATAAGCTCTTTCCTCTGCCATGTTTCGGTCCACTAAAGCTCCGACACTTCAAATCATCAAAGGTGGTGACTGTGGCTCTAGGAATACTAGCAAGTCGAGGATTACAGTTCCTTAACGTGGCTTGAAGTATTTCTCTTTCTGTCATTGATGGCCTCAGTCTCAGACACAAAGCTCATTATTGAAAAGGGAAAGGCAATGTCTGGATGTTTTCACTTACCCCTTGCTTTCTCTCCTTGATTTTCCTCTCAGCCTCGTCATCATGGTCATCGGGTAGAAAGAATCACAGGAATATAGCCTTGTTTTAACATGGATTTTCTCTGCCATCACCAGTTTTTAGCAGTGTGCACCAATACTGTTGGAAGTGTTGCCAATATCTCGCCATCACTCATGGGTTGCACTGCTAAATACTCATCACATCTTTCTAGGTAAGTTATTGGATCTTCACCATCTGTGCATCCAAAAATGGGGAACTGCAGCGTCACTGCTGGAATTGGGTGAGATGTAGAGGTTACCTGACCACCCTGGAATGACATTGCGAAGGCTTGCAGTGCTATAGGAGTAGAAACAGCAGAACAAATCTTAAATCATAGACTTAAGCTGATTATCTCCCCTCTTTAAGCAATCCATCATGGCCTTACTCATATCTTGCATCTGTTCATCCAAAACTTGCTTCAGATGGTTACACCGCTTTCCATTTATGTTGGTAAGCTTTTTCTCAAGACTTTTCTGATTCTGATTAACCACCTGTGCTTGATTTGTTGCCTGTTTGAATGTCTTGCTCCACTTTTCTAATACACTCCACACTGTCTTTCTCCATTTTGTCCATTCTCATGCATAACTTATTTACCCTGGTTGCAATGGTGAGACTGATGAGACCTTCATTATCCTCTTCTACCGGTGGGGGTGGTGGCGGTGGTGGTGGTAATTCATTCAAATCACCATTGTCTTCTTGTACTGCTGCTTCTCCCTCATATTCCAGGTACAAACTACTAAAGTGTTAGGGCCCAGTCAGTTCTGGGCCTGTGTTTTCTTGTTTTGTTTGGTTTGTAGGTATGACGTTCGTGGGGGTGTGGTTTTTTCCACCTGAGGCTCATTATTGGGGTTATAAGAATTCCAGCATGGAATTGGATTGGATGGGAGCGCGTTACGATGTGACGGCACCTGACCGAGCGACTCCGATTGTTTTTCTGTTGATTTTGTGTTAACATCCATGCAGACCTTGAGCTTACAGTCCTCTTCCATGCACTCTTCACTACTGACGTTCACATACTGACTACTGATTGTTTGAATACTTTTGTTAAATATGTTATTTTGTTAAATAAATCATTCCTTTTCTCTACTTGCCCGTCCATGTTGCCTCTTGTTCATGTTACACTTAAGAGCTGGTTGTAACATATGGGGGCTCGTCCATCTTTTTTTTTTTTCTCAAGAGGCACATGGCATAGCAATTAGTGAAAAGAATCAGGTGCATTCGTGGTAAGGAGTTCGTTCGTGTTTGGCATCGGACGGGTAAGTCAATGCGGCTCATAAATGATGATTTGTTATGCTCCCCTGATAGGTTATAGTTTTTGTTTGTGTGTGTGTGTGTATTCCTGGGTTGAGTGCACGGCCGTGGTTGCAGGTCTGGACCGATTGTTCAGCTCTGCGTCAGCGGTATTAGTTGCTTAAAGAGGCTCGACTCTTGGGAAAACACTGAAGAGTTAGTTAACTCAACCGAGTTAGTTAGTGGGGGGGGTGGGATATTTAGGGGGAGATTTGGTTATGAGCCGGATTGTTTTATCGGGTCTGATGTTTGTTAATGATGTAGTATATTTATCAGTTACTGTGCTACTTTGGAATTTGTTTAGAGATGACTTCGTTAGTAGATTTCGTTAATTCCCCGTCAGAAGAGAAATTAAATTTGTGTTCGAAGCAGCAATTATGGGGGATTGTAGAAAGTTACAAATTGGTGGGGATCGATAAACACTTACGAAAAGATCAGTTGAGAGCATTGATCCAAAAGAAATTGATTGATTGTGGCGTGATAACTGATGTGTCGGAAACGGCTGATGTGGGATCACAGAGATTTGATTTTTCGATGAGTAACTTATCATTTGAACAGCGAAGGGAAATGTTAGAATTGCAGCAGGCTCATGAAAAAGAAATGTATAAGCAGGCTACGGAACGCGAGAAAGAACTAAAAGAAAAAGAAATTGAATTGGCAAAACTTAGGGCAGATGATTTGGTAAAGCAGCGTGAAATTGAGTATGAAAAACTTAAACATGAACAACGATTAGAGCTCAAAATTATCAGTTACAAATAGAACGATTGAAACTCATGGCTGATGGAAGACTATCAACAGATGGTGTTAGAGATCGTGATCGTTCCGAAGAATTAGTAAGTAATTTGAAGTTGCTACCAAAATTTAATGAAAAGGATCCTGAAGTATTTTTTTCATTGTTTGAGAGTGTGGCAGATGAACGAGATTGGCCTAGTACTGATCGAACAATTATGCTTCAGTCAGTATTAGTTGGTAGAGCTCAAGAAGCTTATACTGCGCTTTCTGTAGAGGATCGTAAAGATTATATCAAAGTAGAAACTGCAGTTCTTAAAGCTTTTGAATTAGTCCTGGAGGCGTATCGATTAAGTTTTCGCACTTGGAAAAAAAAATGAGCGACAAACCCATGTTGAAGTTCTTTGTGAATTAACCACTCATTTTGGTCGTTGGTGCTCTACCTTTAATGTGCATACATTTGAGAGCCTGCAAGAATTGATTCTCACTGATCAGCTTAAAAGTATTATTCCTGATAATATCGCTACCTATATTAATGAGAACAAGCCTAAGACTGCTGGGGACGCTGCAGTGTTAGCTGACAATTTCGTGATAACACACAAAAATAGGGTTGGTGATTTTCGAGTGAATAGAAGTAGGAATTATGGTGAAAATCACTGGAAGTCTAATTTTCGGAAACCTGATTTATTAAATACAGAGAGAGTCCAAGACTTATTCCTGACTCCATGTGCCGTTAATGCTTTGAGGAAGGGCATTGGAAAAAGGAATGTCCTGTGCTCAGAAATAAACAAATTCGAGGTAAGGGTTTAATAAGATCGCAAAATGTTTCCTCACCGGTATTATTGACTGATTGTGTTCGCCCCGAGCTGTATTCTGCAGGTAAGCCGTTTCAGGTTTTCCCGCAGGATGAAGGTTTGACTGCATTAAATCCGAGTTATGCTCCGTTTGTAACGGATGGGTTTGTTTCATTGCCGGGGGGAGGTGAGAATGTACCTGTTAAGATCCTGCGTGATACCGGTGCTTCGGAATCATTTATTTTAGAATCTACCCTACCGTTTTCAGCAGCCTCAAGTTTGGAAAGAAATGTGCTAGTTCAAGGAATAGCACTTGCATGTATGTCCGTTCCATTGCACAAGGTTGTGGCTGGAGAGCGTGTGTGGCCAGATTTGTCTCCGTTACCCATTGTCGCTCCACTATCTACTGTCAATTTGTGTGATGTTGCTACTGAGGAATTTCCAAAAGTGTATTCTTCATGTGCTGTGACTCGTTCTAAAACAAAAGCAGCTTGTAATTCTAAAGTCCTGTTATTATGTTGTTCCTGGTCTTTCTCTTCTCCCAGCTTTTTCCCATGCAGAGTTGGTAGCCGCGCAGCGGGAGGACCCTACATTGGCTAGTTTATTTGACGCTGTTCTTCCCCAGATGAGGTGCAGAGTGCAGCCACCGGGTATTTTGTTAAAGATGGAATGCTGTTACGGAAATGGATGTTCCAGAGTGAGAATAGCGGGGGTGAGTCCTTGGTGCAGGTTGTAGTTCCCATGAAGTTGTGGGAGGTGGTGCTTAATGTAGCACATGGTCCTGTTGAGGGGCATTTGGGTGTAAAGAAAACTTATGACTGAATTTTGAGACATTTTTATTGGCCCCTGTTAAAAAAGGATGTTTCTAAGTTTACTAAAACATGTCACGTATGTCAAATGACAGGTAAACCAAATCAATCTCTTAAACCGGCCCTGTTATGTCCCATTCCAGCTATAGGGCAACCGTTTGAGCATCTTTTGATCGATTGTGTGGGTCCGTTGCCTCCCTCAAAATCAGGGAATAAATTCTTGTTGACAGTCATGTGTCAAAACACCCGATATCCCGCGGCTTTTCCATTGCGGAAAATTACCACTAAGGCCGTGGTCAAAGCTCTCTCACAATTTATTGCCATTTTTGGTATCCCAAGAATTATCCAAAGTGACTGGGGAACGAATTTTACCTCTAAAATGTTTGCCGAGATATTGAAACAGTTACGGGTGCGACATCAACAGTCAAGCGCGTACCATCCACAAAGCCAGGGCGCTCTGGAGCGTTTTCACCAGACGCTGAAAGCTCTGTTGTGCGCTTATTGCACTGAACTGGGTCGTGACTGGGAGGAAGGAGTTCCTTGGCTTCTTTTGGCAGCACGAGAGGTAACCCAATCTAGTTTAGGTTTTAGTCCGAACGACCTGGTTTTTGGGCATAAAGTTCGTGGTCCTTTAGCTGTTTTACAGGATAATTTGAAGGGGAAGGAGACTCCAATAAGTTTATTGGATTATGTGAATGGGTTTAGAAGGAGATTGTTTTTGGCGGGTCAAGCTGCGCGAGAGAATTTGGAGAAAACACAGAAAAAAATGAAGGAATTATTTGATCATGACTCTGAAATGCGAGAATTTTCTCCGGGCGACCAGGTTTTGTTATTATTACCTTTGCCTGCTTCGCCATTTCAGGCAAAATTCTCTGGGCCATATACTGTCACTCAGCGCCTGTCGGAGTTGAATTATTTTATTTCTACACCCGATCGGAAAAAGTCTGTGCAGCTCTGTCATGTCAATCTTTTAAAGCCATATTTCTCTCGTGATTGTGCAGAATCTAAAATCACTGCTGTGTTATCAGTTTCCGAGGGGAACGGGATTGGGCCGGGGGTAATGGAGGAAGTTGAAGCACCTGCAGACTGTGTGTTGCAACCTAGATTGACAAATTCTGTAACTTTACTCAAATTGGATAGTTTAATGACCCATTTCCAATTTCCAAAATTTCCAATTTTGTTTGGAGATACCCCATCGCGTACTCATTTAATTGAGCATGATGTGGACGTTGGTGACGCGTTACCAATTCGTCAACACTTTTATCGTGGGCCAATTGAGAAGCAACGGGCAGTAGAGGCTGAAGTTCAGTATTTATTGGATAATGATTTAGCTAAGCCATCTTGTTCCAGCTGGGCTTCTCCGTGTTTACTTGTCAAAAAATCTGATAATTCTTACAGACTTTGTACTGATTACCAAAAGGTAAATACGATTACCAAGCCTGATGCTTTCCCCCTACCCCAGGTTGAAGACTGCGTAGATCAAGTGGGTACCTCTAAGTTCATCAGTAAGTTTGATCTCTTAAAAGGATATTGGCAGGTGCCATTAACATCTCGTGCGCAAGAAATTACTGCCTTTATAACATCTTCTGGATTATATTCTTACTCCGTTATGAATTTCGGATTAAGAAACGCGCCAGCAATGTTTCAAAGACTCATGAACCGTGTTGTGTGGGGACTTGTGGGCTGCGCAGTTTATTTAGATGACGTAATTATTTATAGCGATACCTGGGAACAGCATCTGGAACGAGTTCGCGCTTTGTTTTCCCGTTTGGCTGAAGCACATCTTACGGTCAATTTGGCCAAATGTAAATTTGCGAAAGCAACTGTGGTCTATCTGGGAAGGGAGGTGGGACAAGGTAGCATTCGCCCGTTGCAAGAAAAAGTGCGTGCTATTGAGAAATTCCTGTGCCTTCTACGAAAAAAGAATTAATGCGCTTTCTGGGTATGGCTGGGTATTATCGGGCTTTTTGCCCAAATTTCTCGTCCGTTGTGTGCCCGTTAACAAATCTGCTGAAAGGTGCTGTTAAGTTTGTTTGGTCTTCAGGTTGTCAAAAAGCTTTTGATAATGTCAAGCTTTTGCTGTCCTCCGATTTTGGCGGCGCCGCAATTCGATAAACCTTTTAAGATCCAAGTGGATGCCAGCCAAGTCAGGGCATGTGGGGTTCTCCTTCAATCTGGAATGGATAAGGTCGATCACCCAGTGACTTATTTTTCGCGTAAGTTTAACTCCTATCAAGCGAATTATTCGGTTATTGAGAAGGAAGCACTTGCCTTAATATGGAATCTTCAATATTTCGATGTGTATGTAGGGGGCGGAGCTCAAATTGAAATTTATTCAGATCATAATCCATTGACTTTTCTACATTCCATACAAAGTCAGAGTCAGCGGTTAATGAGATGGATTTTGTTTCTGCAACCCTATAATTTGCAAGTTAAGCACATTAGAGGTGTGGACAATGTGTTTGCGGACACTTTGTCTCATGCTATTTGCTCTGAATGATCGGGGAGTGGGGGTGAATGAGAGTCTCCGTTTTGGTATTGTTCTTGTTCTGTTTTCTTCCCTTCTCCTTAAAAGTGCTTCTAGGATCCGGATTGCTGGAGTGTGGAAGAGGAGGGACAGGGGTAAGGTGAAGGAGGATGGCTGTCATTTTTCTGCTTGCTTTTGACCATAAGGATTGTGGTTGGGGTTGCTATTTTGGCCAGCACTGATATTCAACGATTCAAAGTTCAACGATTACATAAAAATTTTTATTTAACACAGTATAATCAATATAAATAAACAAAAGAAAATAAATAAATAAATAAATAAATAAATGATAATATATTGAATGAAGTAAAGTATATAACTTAGACTCCACAACTCAATATATATAATCAATAATGTACCCAACATACCTTGTTCATACTCCTTTTTTCCAGAGGGTCCCTGTTTGGGCGCCATTTATATGTAACAGGTCACATGCAAGGGGCTTTCACACCGGAGGAAGCTTTTCATAGTTCCTAGAACTATTGGCTGAAGTACCCAAATTTTAATGTGTTCACACCACAGGAACTAGGAACAATTTTAGTTCTAGGAACTCCTTTTGGGGGAACTAAATTAGCTCCTACTTCAGAGTAGGGTCTAAACCAGCACTGTAGGAACTATCAGTGACGCAAGTGTACGTTGATTGGTCAAACACATATCAAACACCGGCACCCTGCATTTTTTAAAAAGCTGTGTAAACATATTTACTTCACAAACATGGAAAACAGCGATAACGGCATTTACCTGTTGTCTGCAGGGTTGTGTTCTTTTCTCTGCCTCAATGATATGTAATACTAAAAGTTGTCATAGGAGATTTCATCTCTTAGCCCCACTTTCTGCTCTTTCAGTCCCGTAAATTATGCGTTTACATTCCATCTCCATTATCACAAACCCCACGACACACAACAAACACAGCTCTGATCACAAAATCCTCCATCCACCAATTTTTAGAGTTTGTAAATGCCACACTTAAAGACACCGCTGTCAGCCACTTCAGAGTTCCTATTGCTGGTGCAAATGCAACCAGGAACATGGCCTGGGGGAGAAATTAGTTCTCAGGGAACTATCCTAGTGGCTAGTTACTATAACGGAGTTCCTAGAACTATTCGGTGCGAAAGCCTCTATAAAAAATTATCCATACATTCAAGAGCAGAGCTAAGAGTATAAGAGTACCCTAAGTTTTGAGAGTAATAACCCAGATAGACATAAAGCAACAATGTCACCAAAACATCACGTCAAACATTTCAGGTTAACCATAACAAGTTTGAATCCAGGCAGAGATCAAGTCAATTTTCCATCAGTCCAAGATAGTTCAGGTAAGAGGTGAGTATTTGTTTCAATGTTTCAACATTTCACCAATTGTAGAGTAGAAATCCAACATGAAACTTTCCATTAAACACAGTCCAGGAAAGAGGTGATCAAACGTGTATACAAGTTAAAATCATAGTCAAGATTAGGGCTGCACAATTAATTGAAATTAAACAGAACGTAATTTGGCAGAGGTTGCAATTTTTTTATGCGCAGTTTGTCAGTGAAGCACAGCTCTGTGATCAGTAGTAAATGCTGCTCCATCTGAAAGCCAGAGGGCGCTCTTGCGCAGAAACTCCAAATATGCTCCACAGAAGATAATGCACGTCGTTCCAGGAAGTCCCTATGGGCATCATACTGTCAAACTCGACTCTTAAACACATGACTATGACAATATATGGTTTATCTTCAAGCCTTCTCTGGTAATTTCATGATAATAAAGTATATTTATAATGCAATGCTAATCTACATAACCTTTATCACTGTATATAATACTATGAAATAGTATGTTGTATACCTATTTTTATGAAGTGAGTTTGGAGTAAAAACATGTTATTAAATGTTTTCTTTTGCTGGACGAGGTTCATAAATGCTTCAAGTTTGGAAAAATGTTTGATGCATGTTGCTTTTTCAAATGCATGTTATTAATGGAGCAGCATTTAAATCGTAGCCTATGAGCTCAGGTTTAGGAGAAAGGCAAAAGCTTATGTTAATAAGGCTGCATGTGTTGATGAAAGCAGGTTCATAAATTTTGCTATAGTACAACAATACCGTACAACACTAATGTAACAACTGCTCCGAGACATGAATGGTTGCAGATCCAAACGCAGTGTTTTATTTGAGGGTAATCCACATTCGTAATCAAAAGCCAGGCAAGGGTAAAAACACAGGTGAGCAAACCAAACAAAGATAAAGTCCAGGGCACAGGAAAAAAACAGAGGCAACCAGAGATGTAGAAAACAACCAAATACAAGACACTGGTGATACAAGATACAAAGGCTCAGAAATGCAGTGCAAACAGTAAAGCAAGACCTAGCGATGAGTGACTGAATGAACCAGGTTTTAATAGACAGAAACACAAGGATAATTAGGTGATGACACAAGTGTAAGCAATCATGGTTGACCAGTCTAGGCAGAGGATTATGGGAAATGGAGTCTTTGACAGTGATAGTCCAGGGTGGAGTGCCCTCTGATGGCAAAGACGGGCACTCTCACTGGTGATTGTGACATAGCCCCCCTCCTAAGGAGCGGCTTCCAGATGCTGCTAACAAGAAAGTTCAGGTGGGAGGAGGAGCAGAAGCGGACCAGGGGGCGGGATGGAGGGCCAGGTCCTTGGAGAGGAAGGCGGCCTGGAGACTGAGGCAGGGCAGACGGCCAGGGCGGAGAAGGCTGGACAGACGGCCAGGCAGACAGGCTTAAAGAGCCCCATAGCAGTTCAGATGGGCTTGAAGACCCCCACGGCAGAGCAGATGACCACCATAGCAGCGCAGACAGGGTTGAAGACCCCCACAGCGGAGCAGACGACCACCACAGCAGCTCAGACGGGCTTAAAAGCCCCACGGCCACCAATGGTAAAGATCTGGTAAAACTGGAGGCCGCCATGGCCGATCAGGTGAATCTGAAACAGAGCTCAGAGAGGTTAGTCTTGGACACAAGGGTCATAAGAGGACAGGCAGGGAGCCCTCCAGGGCTCTGACTGGAACGTCCTGTCTGGTTGTGTTGAGGCAGGCAGACAGTTCTGGTACGACCTCTGCGGTCATGTCGAGGCAGACAGGAAACTCAGGAACGACCTCCGTGGTCGTATCAGGGCAGAAAGGGAACTCAGGAATGACCTCTGTGGTCGTATCAGGGCAAACAGACAACTCAGGGACGACCTCCGTGGTCATATCAGGGCAGACAAGGAACTCAGGGACGAAGTCCATGGTAGCATCAGTGCAGACAAGAAGTTCATAGGTCACGAGGCTGGGTTCTGGGACTGCAGCAAACTCTGGAGTGGACTCATGGACTGAGGTGGACTCTGGATTGGACTCATAGGTTGAAGCAGGGTCAGGAGTAAATACATGGGCTGGATCAGGCACTAGAGCGGACTCATGGGCTGGAGCAGGCTCAGGGATTGGAGCCGATGTGTGCACAGCCCACACACACCAAATGGCTGTGACCCTAATGGCCAGCGCTGCAATCTCTGTGGGCTCAGGTGTGGCAGCCATCTTGGCTGAGGGCTCAGGCATATTGTAAACAGGCTCTGGTGGGGAAACCACAGTACAGGAAGGAACTGAAAACACAGGACTAGCAATCATTAAAACTGGACATGCTGGTGACCAAGATGAGCCAAGCTCCGTGGCCATCGGAGCTTGGTGTGTGGTGCCTCCCCCCCAAAAATGTTTAGGAGAAGAGTCCTCCTCGATCTCCCCAACAGTGAAGAAGGAACCAGCCAACAGCAGAGCATAGTCCATAAACTGTTCTGAAATCAGGTCATTTGCCCCACTTGGCATGAGTGATCTTATTAGTTCGCTTAATCCATGACGATAAATCCTTCAAAACGGCATCCTTCCAATTTATGCAATTAGCCAGAGCACAGAACTGAGTGGTGTAATTCTCGATGGTACTGGTACCTTGACGCAGGAATAGGATTTCTTCTGCTGGATCCATAGCTGACTAGGTCTTCTGTAACGACTGCTCCGAGACATGAATAGTTGCGGATCCAATTATTAGAGGGTAATCCATAATCGTAATCAAAAGCCAGGCAAGGGTCAAAACACAGGTGAGCAAACCAAACAAAGACAAAGTCCAGGGCACAGGAAAAAAACAGAAACAACCAGAGATGTAGAAAACAAAACAAAATACAAGACACGGGCAATGCAAGATACAAAGGCTCAGAAATGCAGTGCAAACAGTAAAGCAAGACCTAGCGATGAGTGACTGAATGAACCAGGTTTCAATAGACAGAAACACAAGGATAATGAGGTGATGAGACACAGGTGTAAGCAATCGTGGTTGATCAGTCTTGGCAGAGGATTATGGGAAATAGAGTTTTTGACAGTGATAGTCCAGGGTGGAGTGCCCTCTGATGGCAATGACGGGCACTCTCACTGGTGATCGTGACAACTAACAAGTTTCTTTGATGCATCGTTGAGTAGTTCACACATAAAGATTGGAGAGCGCCGATCACCTGCTGATTTTCCCCCATCACAGCCCGACCTGTCGGCGAGCTTGTTAACTTCCAAATCGAGCTTAAATCGGGCTTAAAATCCTGTAGTGTAAACTTGGCATAAAGTAAGCATCGGCACACATTTACATTTGTAATATTTTTACTTAGCAGATGCTTATAAAGGAACTTCCAAAAAGTTAACTTAACGTGACTGCCGCGAACGCGGCTTTCTTGGTTTGCCTGAAAACTTTCGGTATGCCACCTACAGCTAATAAACGGACGAAATCTTTTTCATCTTTGATCTAAGCATTGTTATGTGGATCTCGATTGTTTATGCTGCACTAAACTTTAACAAGCAATGCTCCGATCTGCAAACAAAGAGCTGAGGAAGAGGATGATGACGGTCCTGCATATACAAGGAGAAAGAGCAGGTTTGTTTGCCTGTTTTTAGTTTCCACGCTCATATATTTTTTATAAATGCAATTGTAATAAGCAAAAGTTGTTTTATTCCATGTTTCTTCAGGAAGGTGAGTGAAGAGGATTTGTTTATACTGTCATAGAAGATCATTGTTTTCAAATAACCTCTAATAACTAATACATAAGCTAGTTACATAAGCTAGTTTCACTGATTTTTTGTTATGATGAGAATGTACTGCAATCCTATGCATTAGTATGTCTGAGATCATCACATTGCTAAATGTAAGCAGATTTTACATTTACAGATGCTCATGACTGCTAAAACATTGACAACACAAACACAGCATCACAGCTTTTGTTGCTACTAGTTGCTTCTTCACTCAGCATGTTAAGACGCACAGGAATCAGTGATTATCTCTCATAACATGCCATAAATTGCTTTTAATATTTCTCTGTTTTGTAGTAATCAAGAGAAGTGTTATCATTGCTGAAGAAATGGCAGATTTTAATCCCCAGACATCGAGCAGTGCAAGTCCTGAAGAAATAAGACCATGGACATCATATTATACTTCTCTGACTGAACTAGCAAGGAGCAGTTGGAGCCAATGAGAAAGCTGGTAAGTTCAAGTAAAGTTTGGCACATTCAGTTAGACCATGTTACCTTTGTTAATAGATACTTGTATATTATTTGCTCTTTACAGGTGGAATGTAAACCCGAATAAACACAGCTACTTTAATGATTATTTCTAAGTTTACTGAGCGATGTAAACTGCTGTCATCCACATCACATCATTGTCCTAACTGACGTTACCAGAAGAATCCTTTCAGCGTGGCAGATATTTGCAAGCGTCTGGAGCGACCTTATGTAAGTAAAGCAAAACATTTCTGATTTTTTTTTTTTTTTTGCTTTTGTAAGGATATCTTAATGAAGAAAATGTAGGGCAACAATGTTAACATTAGCTACCTTTTTTTTTTTCCCCTGTCAGCGCAGTCCTACATTTTATAAGTGTGTTGCTGCTTTTTGTTAAGCACACTGATCTGAGAAACGTGATTGTATTCCTACATTCATGTGAATAAACTAGCAGTAGCTTTATCTATGATTAGTAAACCTTTACAATCTTTCTTTACTTGCAAGCTGAACTGGATGCTTACTGAAGAGTGAGTTTCAACAATTAAGGTAACTTCAGTTGATTTGAAATGCAAGTTGCGTGATGTCTCCTCAGATAATTGGACACAGACTTGACTTTCTCTTTTCTACATCCATTGTTGGTTATTGTTTTTGGTTTTCTAGGTATGTACAAAGTTACACCATATCACTGAAAACGGCACACATCAACAAGATTTCAGAGACTCTGCGTGACATTTTAAATGTTTATGATCTTCAGGTGAGTTGAAATTTGTCAACACTAACTACCTCTGTCACTGGCTTCACTGTATATAAAATTAAGTTGGCTTCCTTCTTTTATTTTTAAACGCAGCCTCCACTGTCGCTTGAATCTTTAGGAGTTGAGTCCGATCATAGAAGAGCATTGAGGACACATGTTGTGTGAGACAGGTTATCAACAGTAGTGACAAAACAAAGACAAACAGAGCAGGTAGACGGCATGCCATGTACACCGGCGCCATCTTTATTGTAGCTCTTAAAGGTGCAGTGTGCAGGTGTTTGTTTAACATGTTAATTTTTACTTGACTTTGAAGGATGTGCATTATGTCAACATGAAACGCACTGTAGCCCTCTATGCTCCTTAGTGTACCTGTGTGAGGAGGACCCACAATTCTTCAAGACTTGAAATGTAAGTATTCAATGCATTAACAGAATTGCTAGTATCAGTGAATGTAACTGTTTACTTTTAGTCTACTAAGTGAAACTTACAGTTGGACCCTCTATGCTTATTTCAGGAGGCGTTGGGAAAGCCAGACATCACTGATTTTGTCATTGTGGTCAACGAAAGAACAAGTCTTTCAAGCATTTCAGTTGTTATAGAAGATGATCTTCAGTTTTAGCATTATCAGAAGCACTTGTCCACACAGTCACATGGTTTTAAAAATAAAAGACTAATCTTCAAAAAAATCTTCAATTGTACAGCTGAAGGTTTATTTATTTTAATTTTTTTTTAGTTTTTTTGTTATTGTTTGTTTGTTTTTTGAGTTAGTATTTTTATTTAATGAAGTACTGCAGAGGTGCCCAATCCTGATCCTGGAGATCTAACTGCCTGCAGAGTTCAGCTAAGTTATTCAGCTAATTATTTTGCTACGTACACAATGTGTTTAACAGCAAAACTATTTCCATTTACCAATGTGTTTAAAACATTTTTTTAAGTTTGTCTATACTTACAGTCTGTGCATAAGTAAAAAAAATCAAAATCAAAATGTGGTGACTATTTTTTTACAATAATTGTATAACAACTGCTGTTATTTGATGTAATATAGTTTTGTAATTGTTTTGTGAATAAAATGTCTTCATGCCAACCAGATCAAGTGAGTTCTTTACAAATGGACATATAATTGCTTTCATAATAATGTGATGTTTGTATAGTTTTAAGTAATCTTGTCAGGACACAGACGGAGGCAGAGGGGTAAGTGAACACAGCTGTTTATTGAGACAGAGGCACGAACACAGGTATGGAGATTGCAGGTGAGCAGATGAACAAGCACTTTAGGAACAGTCAAATAGCTGAATGTAATGATGGATTGTTTATGCAGGTAGAGGAGTCAATGAGGAGCAGACGATCGGAGACAGAAGACGACGGGAGGAAGACACTGGAAGAAGCAGGTAAGTTGAAGGTAAGGAGTCCAGGTAAGTCTGACGAGACCAGACACTGAGTGCAGGGAGTGAGTGTCTTTTATGTGTCACTGATGATGAGGTGCAGGTGCAGGTGATCAAAACACAGGGGATTGTGAACGAGTGGGTGGAGTGTGAAGATCTGGTGACGATGTGTTGGATGGTGCTGGCTGTGACTCCGTGACAGTACCTCCACGGGCAGCTCCTAATAACCGGATGGGGCGACAACGACGGGGTCTACCTCGACCCCGGGAAGCAGGGCGGTCCAGATGTTCAGCATGGAATTGAGTGAGGAGTGAGGGGTCGAGGATGTCGTGACGGTTGACCCAGGAACGTTCCTCTGGGCCATAGTCCTCCCAGTCAACGAGGTATTCAATCTGGGGACCCCGTCGTCGGGAGTAGAGGATCGCCGCACCCGGTAGATGGCTTCTTCTTCGGCGATGTCGGGAGGAGGAGGTATTGCATCGTCACCAGGATCTGTGGATGGAGAAGGCATGGGATCAGTGTGGGGTTTTAACAAAGATACATGAAATGAAGGTGAGATACAGTACTGTGCAGGGAGGTTGAGCCGGTAGGTGACTTCGTTGAGCTGCCTCTGTATGGTGAAGGGACCTATGTACCGGGGAGTCCGCTCCTCAGCAGGGCAGCCGGAGACGGATGTTCCGCGTCAAGAGCCACACTTTCTGGCCAGGTTGTTACTGAGGAGTGTCTCTTGTGTCTCCGGACTGCCTGCTGGAGATGGACATGAGCTGAGTCCCACACTCTCTCGCTCTGCTGGAACCAGTGTTTGACAGCTGGAACCTCAGAGGGCTCACCCGACCAGGGGAAGAGTGGTGGTTGGTAGTGGTGGTGGTCTGCCGAAGGGAGTTCTGGGCATACTCCGCCCAGGGTAGGAACTGGCTCCAGCTGTCAGGGTTCCGGTGGCAGTATACTCTCAGGTATCTCCCGATCTCCTGGATCTTGCACTCAGTCTGGCCGTTGGTCTGTTGGTGCTAACCGGATGACAGGCTGATGGACACTCCTAGGAGTTTAAAGAAGGCTCGCCACACTATGGATATGAACTGAGGTCCAAGGTCGGAAACGATGTCTTCAGGAATGACGAAATGACGAAAGACATTATGGAACAAGGCTTCGGCGGCTTTGAATGCAGTGGGAAAACTCTTGAGGGGTATGAGTTTGCAAGCCTTGGAGAATCGATCCACTATTACCAGTACACAGGTGAAGCCGTTTGAGGATGGTAGGTCTGTCATGAAGTCAATGCCCAGATGTGTCCACGGTCTATGGGGTATTGGTAGTGGAACCAGTTTTCCCTCAGGAAGCCTCCTAGGAGTGTCGGCAACGGCACAGACTGAGCATCCCCTGATGTAGTAGGAGACATCCTGAGACATGGAGGGCCACCAGTAGTGTTGCCGCAGGATCGAGAGGGTAAGTGAACTGCCTGGGTGTCCAGAGCCCGGAGAGGTGTGAGCTGAGTCCATGAGGGCAGATGCGTTGATTGATGGACCACAGGATCGGGCTGACAATCATGGCTGGAGGGAGGACAGTTTCGGGATCGGGGCTATCTGGATCAGGTTGACACAGCCGGGATAAGGCATCGGCTTTGCAGTTCATGGTTCCTGGGCGGTAGGAGACCGTGAAATTGAATCTAGTGAAGAAGAGGGCCCAGCGGGCTTGACGAGGGTTCAACCTTTTGGCATCACGAAGATATTCCAGGTTACGATGGTCGGTGATCACCTCAAAATGATGTTTCGCTCCCTCCAGCCAGTGTCTCCACTCTTCCAATGCTAACTTGATGGCAAGAAGCTCTCTGTTCCCGATGTCATAGTTCTGCCCTGCCGGGGATAGCTTTTTGGAAAAGAAGGCACATGGATGGAGTTGTGGTGGGTCACCCTGCCGCTGTGATAACACCGCCCCGACCCCGGTGGAGGATGCGTCGACTTCAACGATGAACGGGAGATCAGGGTTCGGATGGACCAGGACCGGAGCGGTGAGGAAGGCTTCTTGGAGCTGGTGGAAAGCTTCTCAGGCAGATGGTGTCCAGGACAGAGACTTGGGCCGGCCTTTGAGGAGCGAGGTGAGGGGTGCACTGAGGAGAGTGTAGTTGACTGTAGTAGATGGTAGAAATTCGCAAACCCCAGGAAACGTTGTAGCTCCTTGACGGTGGTGGGTAATGGCCAGTTGTGGATGGTCTCCACCTTCCTCTGGTCCATCTGGATGCCGTGTTGGTCTATGACATAGCCCAGGAAGCGTACGGAGGTGGTGTGGAACTCGTACTTCTCCAGCTTGAGGTACAGATGGTGTTGGCAGAGCTTCTTGAGGACCTGGGAGATGTACTCACCGCTGGGCGTGGTGGTCAGATGGGACAGACAGTGATCACATGGTCCTCTCTCCCACAGTACAGACAGAGATGTTGCTGGATTCTTCTCTGACGCTCCGCACGGGTCAGGCGATATGAATCAACCTGCATGGGTTCAGGTGCTGGAAGGGCGACAGATGGTGTGGTGGGCAGAGGATTGGCAGCGGTGTGAAAAGCGCACATGCAGAATAGCGCTGGGCTACACGGATGGTCTTTTGGATTAAGTTTTCCAGTCCCATAGTATCATCATACACGACCATTAATTGTTTCACGTGTGGAATCAAGCCCTGGCGAAAGGTGGTTATCAGAGCCGTTTCATTCCAGCCGCTAGCGGCCGCCAAAGTACGAAAATGGAGGGCTGTGGGTGCAGTGCTTGTGGCAGGCTGTTGGAGGGAGGATCACACTGCGTCGACCAAGGTGGCAAACGGGTCCGCAGTACGATCCCCGCCTGTGTCCGAGGTGCTCTGCATGAGGTCTGGTCTTCTGTCAGGACACAGATGGAGGCAGAGGGGTAAGTGAACACAGGTGTTTATTGAGACAGAGGCACGAACACAGGTATGGAGATTGCAGGTGAGCAGATGAACAAGCACTTTAGGAACAGTCACTTAGCTGAATGTAATGATGGATTGTATATGCAGGTAGAGGAGTCAATGAGGAGCAGACGATCAGAGACAGAAGACGAAGGAAGACACTGGAAGACGCAGGTAAGTTGAGGGTAAGGAGTCCAGGTAAGTCTGATGAGACCAGACACTGAGTGCAGGGAGTGAGTGTCTTTTATGTGTCACTAATGATAAGGTGCAGGTGCAGGTGATCAAAACTCTTTGTGAACGAGTGGGTGGAGCGTGAAGATCTGGTGACGATGTGTTGGACGGTGCTGGCTGTGACTCTGTGACAAATCTTATTTATGTATTATCATTTATATAATTAAAATGTTAGTAAACGTTTTAGCTGGGTATCGAATTTAAATGAAAAATGTATGAACAATATGGTAGATATATAAACGGGCTGGGCCGTGTCTGGTGCGCTGTGCGCATTAGTGACGGCCTGATATCGGCTTGATTGCGGCAGTGTCGGCAAGGTAACGGCTGCCGTGTCTGGCCCGATTGATTCAGATCGGGCAGTGAGTAAAGAAGCATCCGGCCCAATCGCTGCAGACAGAAGCGGGCCGAGTGGTAAGTCTCCGGCAGGCGAGAATCTAACCGAAACTGGGCAGAGTGTATTTTGCTATCTGGGGGATTTTCATCACATAGTAGCAAAATCATATAAAATACTGCATCTTTTTTTTTTTTTTTTCTCATACATATAAAAGTAATACATAAACTGAAAATACAGAATACAGTCTACTTTTATTCGTGCGCACTTATAATAACAGCAAAATGACGTTCTTTTGTAAAATAAAGAAAACAAACATGGTGTGCTGTCTGCTGTTTAAGTCTCTGTGGATTTCTTTCTGAAATGCGCTTCAAAAACCATCTGAAACTCAGTGGATAGTTGTCACATATACATGAGAAATATGTCTCTAGAAAGCTTAGAATGTCTACTTTTAAATTATATAAGTCAAGTTGAAAACAAATGTTCTCTCTTTATGTAACCCATATGAAACCAGTGAGAGGTATATTCTTTCCCATCTGAACTAATTATTTTTAATGTGCCATTCCCACCGCAATTCACAACTTAATCATCCACGCGATCCTGTAAATGCCCTCATTCTCAATGTAAACAAAGCAACTTCATCATTCTCTTTGAGTTTTCATCGAGTTTCAAACACACAATGTGGAATAAGCCTTGAATTTTCCTCTATATATATTGTAAGACTTGATTTTCCTGCTAAGACAAAAGCTGAGATCAAACACCCTGCAATAAAGCAATAAAACTCATCTAGAGAGAAGATCTCAAAGAAATAGGACACTGCCTTGCCTAAACTTGCGGCATCTTGTCCGTAATGAACGAATAATTGAAAGTATGGGATACCCAGAATAATCAAATATCTAAATTAATACATGACAAATGATTAATTCCTAAGTAGAAACACAATCTAAAAGTAATAATAATTTGAAATTGGAGTCAGATTAAGCAAGCAGCTAAAGTAAAATTGAAACTAAATTCTAAAAAATTAAGTGAACTTCGCTGAAAAGACATACATGCATTATACCTTCGCCCAGGCCGTTGGATTCCGTTCGTTGGGCCGACGGGTGGTCTTTACAATATTTTTTTTTACAGTGATCAGATGCCTGCACCACAGATGAGTCCTGCTGACACAAACTTTCATATAAATCTCTTCAAACTATTTTTCTTTAAGAGCGCTGTACCTACATCAGCAACTTCAACTACACTGGACTGAGATAAACATGGTGAAACAAGCTCACTACTCATGGTGGGGCTGTTTTTTTTATTCAGTGTATAGCAAACAGCCTAAAAAAACACACACTGGAAATGCCAGGTATGTTTGCTTATTTCTCCAGTTGGACAGGAACTGTTTTGTGTGACTCTGTGCTCAGTATGACTTTGACCTAATTTATATAAATATATATATATATATATATATATACATATATATATATATATATATATATATATATATATATATATATATATATATATATATATATATATAATGTGTGTGTGTTTATAAAATACAATCAAAAAGCCATTCTTCTAATCTCTTCACGTTCTTTCTTTTGTCCCAGTCCCATTGACATGGATAGGGACATTAGGGTAGTGTCATTGTTTCCCCAGGTGTGAAACACTCAATATTCATGATGATTCACGCCTTTTCGTATACAGTCTTTCTGACACAAAATGTGTCTTACAAATTTTAAATAAATGTATTGTTTTATGTGAATGAGTACTCAGGAGGATTTTCACATCATTTTGGAGTAAAAAATATAGTCTACAAGAGCCAGTTCTCAAAAGTCTTATGAAAATAGGTAGTGTTGTATTGCCTTATTCCAGTGACTAAAAAATAGGATTTTTCAGTAACCACATGTAAACTTTGTTTTCTCAAAATACAAACTCATACATACATCATACTTGGATATTACTGTAGCACAGTTTGTGCTGGACATAGTGCTTCATTTGTCATGGAGGCCGAAACAGACAGTGTCATATTGGGTGAGGAATTCTATTGCCCTTGCCTATGAGGCGTGCAGTCAATCTTCGCCAGTAGGGATCATTCTACCAGGGGGTCGCCTCTTCTAGAGCTTTCTTGTGAGTACACACTACACAACTGTAGGGGTCAAGACACCTCCAGTGCAGCGGTGTGGGTGTTCTCATTCCCATAGCACTGAATCAAGCAGAGCATTAAGTGTAGCTTTTGAAAGGGTTACTTCACTGTAACCCTGTTCCCTGAAAAAGCGGGAACGAGATGCTGCACTTCATTACCGCACCGAGGATGTCCCAGGACTGATCTTGAGACAAAAATACCTGATGATGCACCTGTGGCACATCTAATTATAGCCTCTGATGCAGGCACATTCTGATGATGTCACTGCCAGAGGCTATTAAAGTTCTAGGTCAATTTCATTGACATGTTGCACACATATTCACAGCTGGTCACACCAAAAATTGTTCCCACAGCGCTGAATCAAGCGCAGCATTTCGTTCCCGCTTTTTCAGGGAACAGGACTAAAATGAATTAACCCAAGATGTTGCCATGGTAACGACTGACTCGTTTGTATTACATTCCAAAGAGTTCCGTTATCAGCCCCACAGTGGAAAACAAAACCATATCCGTACCGGCCAGCTCGGATCGGCATGGAAAGCAACGGTTAACATTCATGGGTCTGCCATCGCGCTGACGATACCACCTCATTTTTTTTTTCTTACCAATGTGAACAAGATTAAAAATACTCAAACAGGTAAGAGTTAAATATTATTATAAACTATGGAATGTCTTCTTTTATTTGTGTACACTCACAGTAAAAACAAAATGTTGTGCTTTTTGCAAAATAAAGAAAACTAACATGATGACCAAGCTGCAGTCTCTTTCTCAATAAAGTCCATTCTGATAGTCATCAGAAAATGAACTGTAACTTAGTGAATACTAATCACACAAACATGAGACATATATCTAAAGAAATGTTGAAGTGTCAGGTTTTAAATCAAGTGTAGAACAAAAACAAAAAAATATATATTTCTTTTGTCATCGCATTCTTTCTGAGTTCACTCAGTCACATTCCTCACTAAATGGCTCATTATGCGGGTCATTAGGGGCAGTGTCTTAATCTCCTCAGGTGAGAATCACAGCATTATTCCTGAAGATTCACACCTCCTCGCATATGGCCTTCCTAAACAAAAAGTGTCTTAGAAATTTAAAATCAATACATTGTTTTATATGACTGAGTAAGCAGGGTGATTTTTACATCATTGTGAAGCAAAAACTCTAGACTAAAATATACAGTTCCCAAAAGTCTTTTGAAAAAAAATGTTTAGTATGTGTTTTGAGGCCTTATTTCAGTGACTTTTTTTTTTTTTTAAAACCATGCATATACGTAATTTTCTCAAAAATACAAACATGTACATACTTGTTGCTCACATATTATTGTAGCCTAGTTTCTGCTGAATACACTGTAATTAGACTTTTGTCATTAATATGTTTATAAGCAACTGAAAAAAGCACAAATGTCAGGGCATGTCAAAACTACTCCAGGACCCTAAATCAGTCTCTGACCCCAGAGGGTTAAGCTAAGAGAACGCTTTGGCCCGACGGTGGAAAAGCGGCTAATGAGAAGTATAAAAGATACACCTGTGACGCCAGAGTTGCACTTGTCTTAGATTTCAAAGGTAAAATGCATAGTCAGCAAAACCTTTTTGTCAAATGCATTACAGAAATATGCACTTAATTATGTTCTTATATATTTTTAAAAACAGTTTATTTATTCATGGTAATATGTAGATGGGAATTATGGTAATACCATATGGAACAACTATTTATTTTTATTTATTTTTTATTATTTATTTATTTATTATTATTATTTTTTTAAGTTGAGTTGAGAATGGTCTCTAGGCTTGTAATCAAAAATAGGACATCTGTACATTTGTTTGTTGCAAATTTACAGAAAATGCAATTCAGATGTTTACATTTGCTTGTTAGAGTAATGTTGCTTGTCAGCTGAAAACAAAGTTTCAGATTTGTATTAGCATAATTGCACAAGTTTTTAAAAAAAATTACATTAATTATACATTGATTTCCCTTAATAAAAAGTAAATTGAGTAAAATGGTGTAAAAGGTGTGAGTGTGGATTAGTAATCTGGACCCTTGGTATGAAGGAGAAAAAATGTTGGCCCTCGTCACTATCGAAGTTGCCCATCCCTGATGTAGGTGATCACAAAACAATGGAGAAACTCCAGGAACACCTCATTCACAAAGCCTTGGAAGACAAAGGGGTGTTAGCCAGCCCATACGGCATAGCTTGATATTCATAGTGGCCTGTAGGTGTTAGGATGATGGTTTTCCTCTCGCCCCCTTTGAGGTTGTAGGCACTTGAAGGTCCAGCTTTGTAAATATTGTTGCCCCTCACAGCTGCTCCAGAGCTGGTGAGACTTAGGGAAGAGGATAACAAAATTTGACAGTCACTTTGTTGAGAGCTCTATAGTCAATACAAGGGCTCAAGCATTTGTCCTTTTTGGCCATGAAGAAAAAGCTTGTAGTGACGGGACGTACAGGAGATAGACAAATGTGAACCTGTTTCAAAACCTCTTCTACGTACAGCCGGATGGGAAAGTGGATAGATTTATCCTCTGGGTGTAGGCGATCCCGACAACAGGTCAATGGCACAGTCCCATGGTCTATGAGGTAGTAGTTCTGAGGCACGATGAGGGTTCAATACATTGAGGAAGGGGTGATATTCTTCTAGGACATCAACTTGGCTTCTCATGCTGAGGCTCTTGACAGAGGTGGCATTAAGTTTTGTGTGACGTAACATTAGAATGCAGTTACACATTAAATCGAGCTTATAGTTGAGTAGAGTATGTTTCATTTAAATGTCTTAAATTGAAAGTCATTTATATAACATAAATAAAAAGAAAATTAGGTTAGTATTAGAAGAGTCTTTTGTATCAGTATCTGATAACTCGAAGCAAAAAGTCAAATAATTAGTCCCTGTTTTACTTGAATAATCTCTCAACCCCAAATAGAGAACAGAGCTTTAAAATTCACCAAAAACAATTCCTTTGCCCTCCAACATTTCGGCTATTGTATTTGCCATCTGTCTCATACGTATGTATGTGCACACATAAGCACATTGGCAAGTGGAACGCATCGTCTTGCAGACACAGAAAGTGTCTTCCTCGCTTCTTGCTTTCAGGTTTAAAATGAGCTACACGTCACAGAAGAGCAAATGATGCATTTGTCCACACTTGCTGCCCATGAGGCATGTGCAAATTCGCAAGAAAAGTGGGTCTCAAAATGGAAATACTGCCCTTAAACTGCAGGGAATATGGATTAGTTCAGTCAACTGTGGTGAATCTCGGGCAAAGACAGGCAAGACAAATATATTTATGAGGCTTTGAGGCAGGAGGGGCAGTGCTTTATAAGGACTGGTCTTTGAGTGCTTACTCATCTTGAAACTTCAGTCCCAGAGAAAATCGCAATATACAATTTAATTTGTTTAGAGTTTCGCAACCATCAATTTTATCCTCAAAGATGGTCCAGACTTCACTACAGCGCCAGCAGACTATTTTGCTGTGGCTGTATAATGTAGGCTCACACGCCAAAGTTAAAAGGATCTAGGTGCAGCTTTATTTGTGAAGGCGAGATAGAGGACATGAACAAAGACAGCCATGAATACTGACTTACCAAACCACACTGCCATAAAGGAAAAAACATTGAAATTGTTTGTTTATTCTACTCTTTTATTATTATTATTATTATTATTATTTTATTTTAAACATGTAACAAACATATTTTGTAATGGCTTTTCCTAGTGTAATATTTGAAGTCCAGGTTTGGGATAAGGGGAAAAACTAAAGGTAACATGCAAAAATGTCAAATCATTGTTTTGTCTGCTATGAAAACCTGCCTGAATTAAAATGTCACAACCTGATCTGTCCTGAAAATTAGTGTCTACACAACGCGTTTCAATGTTCTGTTTAAAATCTACATTCATTATACAGCTGATTCTTGCCTGATTGTATGCCAGTGTGGCTTAAAGGGTTCGTTCACCCAAAAATGAAAATAATGTCATGTATTACTCACCCTCATGCCGTTCCACACCCGTAAGACCTTCGTTAATCTTCGGAACACAAATTAAGATATTTTTGTTGAAATCCAATGACTCAGTGAGGCCTCCATAACCAGCAATGACATTTCCTCTCTCTAGATCCATTAATGTACTAAAAACATATTTAAATCAGTTCCCAGTGAGTACAGTGGTTCAATATTAATATTATAAAGCGATGAGAATATTTCTGGTCCAAAAAAACAAAATAACGACTTATTTAGTGATGGCCGATTTCAAAACACTGCTTCAGGAAGCTTCGGAGCATAATGAATCAGCGTATCGAATCATGATTCGGATCGCGTGTAAATATCTTTTATGGATCTTGAGAGAGGAAATGTCATTGCTCCCTATGCAGGCCTCACAGAGCCATCGGATTTCAACAAAAATATCTCAATTTGCGTTCCGAAGATTAACGAAGGTCTTACGAGTGTGGAACGGCATGAGGGTGAGTAATAAATGACAGAATTGTCATTTTTGGGTGAACTAACCCTTTAATTGTGTTTACTTGTTACCCAGTTGCAAAAATATGATGACACTGGAATTTTAGTTTAGAGGGGACAATTTGAAGTTGATGTTTGGACATTTGACTCAATAACGCAGGGTGTCCATATATACAGTACATTACCAATACCAAGGCTACAATGAGTTGATCAAAATACTGTAAAACCGTAATATTGTATATTTAATAATACTATTACAATTGTTTTTTACTTTAATATATTTTAAAATGTAATTTATTCCAGCAATGGCAAAACTGAATTTTCCTTCAGAAATCATTACTGATTTGGAGCTCAAGACATATTATTATCAATGTTGTAAAAAGTTGTGCTGCTTAATATTTTTTGTGGAAACCATTACAATTCTTTCAGAATTTTTGGATAAATAGAAAGAAAAGAACAACATTTATTCGATATATATACATTATAAATCTCTATCTTTAGGTTGTGTCATGTTTAGCAGTTTACAATAAGAAAGAGCAAATTCTTGAACTGCAGGTTTTAACCCTTTTTAACAAACTCTGTTGTCTTATACTAAATTAGCCACAAGGGGGCAGTGAAGATAAACCGTGTGACAACTTATTCAGTACTTACCGTAAACACCATCCCAGTACAGAGCGGAAGTGTTGGGGGCAGAAGGTCCCGTCTTATTGTTTGAAGGCAGAAGGAAAAGCCGCACCCTCCTTCTTGCTGTCACGGGTCACACTGGGATAAAAGTTACAGAACACTCTGAGGGATCTGTGTTCATGTTACTGTCATCTTTATTTAGTCTATCTTTTTTAATAAGTTGCAAGTACTTCAAAGAACTCAACTGTCAGAAATGAAAAATCTATAATTGTCTGATCTATCTGTGCATTTGTTGAAGATGGTCATTAGCAGTCTGAGATTATTTAAAATGCAAGAAACATTCTTCTGAGCCACATCAACTCATGCCCACTGAAATTCTAGAATTTTAGACCCTTTCACAAGCACACTTTTTAAGTACCACAGTTCACAAAAAAAGCTTGTTAGGTTTTAATGATAAAACATATTACAAAAAAAAAATATATATATATATTTAGACACTTTCTGGTTATCAAACATTCGTGGAAAATGTCAGTTAATGAAATGAACACCTGTGGTTACTCTGCTAGGACACCTCTGTAAACTTGAAGAAACTTCATAATAAAAACTTCACCTACAGACCAGTTGGTAAAAAAAAAAAAAATCAGTTCAAAGAAATTGCATCAATAAAAGTGATGCATATAGTGAGAGAAAATCTCTAAAGTCATTTGTTTGCAGATGCCGCTTGGTTTGACATTTTGTTATCTAATGCAATGATATTCAGACTGTTTAAGTGTCAAAATACTCTTTGAAACTGCTAGCATCTAGTGACCAAGAAATAAAGGGACAGTTTTAAGCAATCCTGAAACAAAGGTCAAAGTTTGTCTTCAGCTTCCCCTAGTGGGTTCATGTAGTGGGTGTTGTGGTTCAGCCCGTCCTCAGTGGTTTTGTTTCTTATCTTCAAACACACATTTCTTGCAGACATCTACAACAAAGAGGTCTGTGGTTAAAAATACCTCCACCCAATTCTGATACCTACGCTCTGTTGATACAAATTCCGCTAACACTTTAGTATAGGGAACACATATAAACTATTAACTACGACTTTTCCCTCAATTAACTCTTAATTTACTGCTTATTAATAGTTAGTAAGGTAGCTGTTACGTTTAGGTATTAGGTAGGATTAAGAATGTAGAATAAGGTCATGTAGAATAAGGCATTAATAAGGCTTAATAAGTACTAACAAGCAACTAAAAGACCCTAAAATAAAGTGTTAGTGAAATTTCTATAAAGTGTAAAGTTTTTGGCTGCAAGAAGTGTGTGCTATTTTGTAACCAAATAATATAAGCAATAACACTTCAATGACATCATCAAATAAGCAAATATGTGAAACTGACTTGCTTTCATTGAAGCACACAGATTGGAATATTCTCAAATCATACTGGAATGACATTAATCTTCAGGTTTTTCACAAACTCATTTTCTAGTTGTTCAAAACATTTAGACTTCAGAAATGCTTGAATCATCAGTAAATTGTATGTATTATTGTGTACAGTATAGCGTTGTGTGCATGAGGATGAGCTGTTGTGTCCCTCTGTGTTTTTGTGAGTTGATTGAGCCGGACAGGAAGGGTCAGGATTAGAGAAACAGGAAGCTGACATAAGGAAGTGTTGTGCGTCACACAGATATTCACTTACTGCTTAAAGACATTCCAGCCTCACCTCCGAAATGAAGTTTTTCCAGAGTTCTCCAATGAAACTCTTGCTTTTCGCTGGTAAGTCACTTTGATCACCTAACCTTCTATGATCTAAATACACTTACATTGCTCAATTATGCTTTAATTTTTTGTTTATGTTGGAAAGACTCAGAACATAAAAAATCTTGATAAATAAGTCAAATGAAGTTAAATACATACAAAAAATATTTGTCACTATTTCTCACACTTTTTATTCCAGTGAATGCTATTTTTCAAGATATCTTTATTTTTGACAGTAAGTTTCTGTACATAGCTTAAAGTATTGGCTGTAAGATTTTTTTCCACTGTTACTGGTTAGGAAAAATATACAGTATATTGATTACATGTTGACGCCTGTAGTGGAGCATGTCGTCACTCTATATGGTGTAAGTTGTCAAAATGGGGACCTGCTGTTTGAGAAGAAAACTTAAAAAAAATAAAAAAGAAATAAGGTAAAAAAAAAAAACATATTTGTGTATTATGTAAATGTATTAATTTGCTTTTCAGCTAAATTTAAACGATAAAAAAAAATATTGTCTGCATTAATTTGACAACATGCCCAATGTTTTAACTTTTTTGACATTTTTGAAAATTACCCTTGTACTAAGCTTTTGTTCTGAAAGTTAGTTTAATCTTTCAGTAAAAATTTGCCTTCCTTATACAGGTTTTCCTTAAACTAAGGTGTCACTGTGATTTTATTGTGTTCATTTTCTGTGTTCCATTGATTACACAACAGTTAATGCTGGTTAACATGACGGTAAAGGTTTTTTTTTTTTTTTATCTAGATGACATATATATATATATATATATATATATATATATATATATATATATATATATATGGTAATTTAAGAAAGTAGTTAAAGAAAATAGTCATTTAAGAAAGTATCAAACTTGGTGTTTGAAATCAAGATACAAAACCACAGAGAGGGAAAACAAGCATTGTTTTATGCTAAACTATATAGTTACTAACCATGTGACGAATAGTTCAAACATAAGGTCTGTATTTCATGTGCATCCATTTTTGAAAATAATTTTATTTCTATTATATATTTATATCTATATATATAACTCTTTTTTTATAGCTTGGTTTTCAAGTGTGCTGGAACCATGCAGATTTGCTGACATTTGCCAGTCCTGTCACCAGAATGCCACCTGCACTGATTCCAAAAATGCCTGCTACTGCAAACAAGGGTTCACTGGTGATGGAATCAGCAATTGCCAGGGTTTGCCATTTATTTTATTACATTAATACAAATGCTAAACACACTTTGGTGCTTTTGTTATTAGTGTAACAAATTCAATCAGAAAAGACGTTAGTGTGACTGTGCTATATGAGTAGTTTATAAATCTTGGAACAATATGTGTGTCCCACTTTATATTATACATCTTTAACGACTATGTACTAATATTTAAATTAATAATTTTGATACAATGCACTTATTGTGAACATACATGGGTTACACTTTATTTTAAGGTGACGTAGTTACATTGTACTTACTCAAATAAGTACTGAGTAATATTAATTAACTACATGTACTTACTATAGAGTTACAGTTATGGTTAGGGTTTGGTTTAGGGTTAGTTACCTGTAATTATGCATAATTTACTGTTATTACACAGTAAGTACATGTAGTAACATGTAATAAGTCACCTTAAAAGAAAGTGTTACCCATACATGTTTTACATTGTACTTATATTTTAAAAAATGCCTGCATGTAATTACAGCTGTAATTAATTGCTGTAATTTTTGTTGGTGGAGAACATGCTTAAAATAACTGCCAATATTAGTCTGCAATGTTAGTAACTTCTTGTTTACTGAGCAGCTGTATAAAAGCAATACCAATCATGGTTTTATTCTTTCCTTCTTCAAAATGGCTAACCTGCCTTCTGAGACAAAATTTAGCATCTAGCAGCTACCACCTGTAGCAACCAGTCAGAATGCCCTAAAAAACCATCCACATCATCCTAGCAACTGCTTAGTAGCCACACAGAGCAGCTTAGTAATAGCAAGGTTTGAAAACCTTTCTGACTTCAAATTCCCAAGTATTCAAACTACAAAAGACACTTTCAGAAAAGGCTTTGTCAAGACGACATTCAAAATGTCCTATCCTAGTTATTCCTAATATATTAGAATTTTTATTTCTTTCATTTAATCTCTTTTAAATATTCCCCGGTCTTGGTGAAACACTCACCAAGTGAGTGTGAACAATTGGTTCATCAGATGCATATAACTGCTTCTTAGTTTAATGAATCTGCTTATCTGACCCCTCACAGATGACAATGAGTGTGAGAATGTAACTGGAATATGTGGCCCACATGCCAGCTGCACCAACACTATTGGACATTACCACTGTACCTGTTTGTCTGGATTCAAATCAAATGGAAAGGAGCAATTTCAAACTAATGACGGGACCAACTGCACAGGTATGAATGGCTCCAAAAGGTATTTGTATGAATGCTGAGAAGAGTACACTATTGACTCTCTATAATGAATATGAGCATTATTTAAGGCTATTATTTGAATTGTAGATATTGATGAGTGTAAGGATGCTGCTGATAGATGTGGACCCTCTTCTAAATGCCACAACACAAACGGCTCATTCATCTGCTCATGTCTGAGAGGTTATACATCCCCAGCAGGGCCCTGGTTCATGCCTAACAGCGGGACGGACTGCAAAGGTGAGAAAAGTTACACTCTGCTCTCAGTTTAAAGTGGAGAATCTTGCTGTGAATACATTTTATTTTCTCCCACGTGCTTGTTTGTATATTTGGACATATTTAAAAGCCTTTTAACTCTGAATAAAATGTAAACTTTTGAATAATGTACATTTTCCATATATTTACATTTATGTTTTTCTGTGTTCATGTCAGAAAACCCAAAGAAGCTCTGCCATCAGGACCACAAATGTATTAAAGAGGCTGTTAACAACACACTGCAAAAAGTGAGTTACATTATTTACATGAAGTATTGGTTTCACAAAATAATCCCACATTCTAAACATTTCTTGTATTATTATATTGCTAGGGAAACAATAAATGCCAGCTACTTGACAAGCGTTGACAAGCCATTATACAGCATATTATACAGAGAAATATAAAAAATATTTTCTGCCCCACTTATTTTTTTTTTTTTAAGTGTCTTTAACTACTAAATATTAACATTTAAAGGGAAAATTCTGTCATTAATTACTCTTTTTTTCTTTTAATTAATTGACTTTTGTTCATCTTCGAAACACAATGAAGATCCTTTTGATGAAATCTGAGAGATTTCTGTCCCTCAGCTATGCAACTGACACTTTGATGCTTCAAAAAGTTCATAAAGAGATCGTAAAAGTAATCCATAAGAACTGAGTGGTTTAGTCCAAATTTTCTGAAGAGACACAATCGCTTTATATGATGAACAGATCACAGAAACTGAGCAGAGACAGAACATGCATGTTACAAATGCATCCTTGCTGAATAAAAGTATTCTATTCATCAAAGAATCCTGAAAAAAATGTACATTGATAATAATAATTAATGTTCAATGGAATTCAATGTATGAGTTCTGAAGGATCATGTGACACTGAAGACTGAAGTAATGATGCTGAAAATTCAGCTTTGCCAACACAGGAATAAATTACATTTTACTATATATTCAAATTGAAACAGTTATTTTAAATTATAAAAATATTTCACAGATATTTCACAATATCACTGTTTTTGCTGTATTTTGGATCAAATACATTTTCTGCTAACTTATGGCCTTACAAGAAAAGTACGAAAATTTACTGTAAAACCTATATATATTACGAATTATAATGATGTTAATGCATTCATAATGACTTATAAATAATCTTATTTATAATCTTATTCAATCAATCATGTGAATCATCAGTTGCGTGAATAATAGTATACACAATTGTAATAGTTATCTTTTATGGGTATAATGCACTTTAAACCCATAATCAGTGTGCAACATTATGTGTAATAATGTATAAATTATAATATAAAGTGGCCCTTTTTGAATTTAGATTATTAAGCACACTTAAAAATGCATGAATGTAATGATCACAAAATTTTAGCGCATATCTCATAACTAACTTCACTGTTACAGTATGAGTCATTTTTACCAACTGGCATGACGGTATTTTTCTGGATAGATTTTTAAATGTGACATCAGTGTCCAAATATTTTGTGGTTCACTGTAATGTAACTGTGGTTACAAAAATATAAAATGGGAACATTAAGAAAACATTTGATTAATTATGTACATATACAGAATAGAAAGTTTTAAATAGAAATTTAACAATGTGACGGCGTCTCTTAAAAGTCTTGTGTGTAATAGGTCAGTGGCTTGTACACTCAGTGATAACTGGAAATCTTGTGACTAGAATTTAGTCACGTCTCTCTCAAATGTTTTTCCTCTCACCTTGCTGAGAACAGCTTTTGCTCAGGAAACAGCTGTTCTGGAGGTTTTGTCATGATATTTTTGTCATGTAGCAATCAGGATGGACAGAACATTTTAGGAACTGTCATCAGTATTTCTGGAATGGTGTGAGAGGCCACACATTCATAAATATTTATTTTATTTTTGTAAAAAGGGCAAATCAATTATTACATTGTGCTTCACATTTAGGAAATGTATGAAAATATTTAAACTAACAACTATAATGCTATAAGACTTTATATAACTAAGTTATATAGACTGAAATACCATAAATTATAGTATAATACTATAATGCTATTGTATAGTAGCTTAGTTTTATATCCTAGTATTATGCTTGTTAGTTTTAATATTGTAATTGTAATACATGTATAAAAATGTGAAGCATGATGTAAAAATTAGTTTGCTCTTTTGAATTTTTTTTTTTTTTTTTTTTTTTTTTTTTTTAAATTGAATTAAATTAAATGAATCTATGTTCCTGTGTGGCCTCTCACACCATTCCTGAAATATTGATGGCATTCCTTAAATCCTGATTGTTGTATGACAATAAGGACAAAACAATAAGGACAAAACTTCTTTAGGTCCTCACAGCTTTCAGTCATTAATCATAATGAAAGTGTGAGAGAATGGCGTCCTCTGCTGGCAAAGTTGCAAATCTGCAGTTCCTCTTATGGCAAATATAAAAAAATTACTTATTTTAATTTTTAAACTAATTCCATTTTCTTATTCTCTGGTTGGTACTAGCCTTGTTAGAAGCTTATTTGACTTTATAAACTACAAAATAATAATCATGTTATAAAAAAATTTGCCTGAGGAAGTTTATAAATGATCAGAAATGTTCGAAAGTGCTTGCTGATTAAGGCCTATGATATAAGCATGTTAGAACATCTGTGTATTGTCTGCATTTTCCCTGTAATGTATAATCTTTCAAATACTGTCATTAATATTGTATCATATACCTTATTTGATTGAATATTAAAACTCTTTTCCTCTCTCTGGGTTGTAGATGATTAATTTGTCAACTCCAGAACGTCTGAAAGAGATAAGACATCAAACATCAGCTGAACTCTCCCCTGTTCTCCTCATATCATACATTGAGGCCATGGCCAGCCATAAACTAGGCGCTGGAGATGAGTCTGAACATCCTGAGGAATACATCAATGAAACCATCACGGTAAATTATATGCCATTCCACACACAGGGCATGGTGTAAGAGAGAAACACACCTGACATAAGCCTGAATGGTTTACAAAAAGTTTAAAATAAAAAACTTAACCTCAAAAAACTACAAGAAACCATAAATGAGGTCCTATATTGGATTAAACAAATCATATATATATATATATATATATTTTTTTTTTTTTTTTTTTTTATACAGATTATAAAAATGATATTTTTCCCCCAAAATAATACTTAAGTATAGTGAATTGCCCCGATGTTAGCATGAGAGTCCGATGTTAGTGTTATCCAGCTCCGAGGAGGTGGATAGCATGAGCATCGAGGCAGGGGATTTGTTGGATTCACCACCTCTATACCCTGATTATGAGGAGCTGGTGGAGGTTGTCACTTGTACAGAAGCAGGAGGTACATCGTAAAAGCAAGCTAGGTGAGCACTTCCTGCCCAGTAAAACGCAACCTCCACGTCGGCGCTTACCATTCTTTCCAGACCTGTACACTGAGATGCCGAGGTTCTGGAATAAGCCGTTCTCCTCCCACATCTCCTGCCCACAATCTCCAACTACTCTTCAATCGTGGGGACGAAGGAGCATGGCTATGGGACGATTCATGGGCCATTTCTTCATTTACCCTTGCATTGCAAACAAGCAGAGACTGTCCAAATTGTGTGCGACACCTCATTCACAATAGAGGCGTGGCGGAGTTATGAGGTTTAACTGACAGATTGAGGATCCGATGGAGGTTTTGTCACAAGCTCGTTTCATTGGTTAAATGTGTCTAAAACCCACAGACGTAAAGGGTTACCAATGATGATGTAATGATTTATAAAAAAAAAATAAAAAATTTAAATGACGAAAAATTTAGATTGTGTATGTAAATGGATGTAACCATGGTTCCCTGAGAACAGGGAACCAGATGCTGCGTCAGAGTGCTGAAACACATATCCAATCTTGGCAATATCATATTAACCGGCGACAGCCCATGACATCATAATGCAACCCATAGTATATAAGGGGTGCCCAGATAACCTGTCATCCGCTTATCGCATGTCATCACTTATCATGCTGACGTATGGCAGTGACAACTGTCAGAATCAGGCAAATTCAAATTAAACGCCAGATCCACTCACCCTACGGGTCACAACTGGGCTGTCAGTGACAGCACTCCCAGCGGTCAAAGCCTCAGCTATAAGCCTCAAAGCGGCCTCCATATTTTACACATGAAGGCCTGCCAAGGCTGCACAAAGGCCTGGAACCAACAACTTCGACAGAAGGGGTCCCTTTAGGGAACTTTGTTCCCACTTCTCAGGGGAACAAAGTCAACCCCGAATGCCACCAGGGAGGCTGACCTGGCTTCTAGCTGTACTAGTAACCTAGTGTGCCACCAACCTGTCTGTTTTCTCAGAAACAGAGCCTCTAGAAGCATAAGTCTCACAAAGAGACATCCAGAAAGATGGACTGCAAAAGGGCTGTAATCAACTCAGACCGGATCTAGAGACGGGCATCCTGGAGAGCAGGACTCAGCAAAGCGCTATCGACCCTTGCAAGTGAGGGGAGTATATCTGCTCAATCCTAGGATCTACAAAGCACCTATGTCTCAAGGCGCTAAGGAGGCCGTGCACTCTAAAAAGGAACCCTCACGAGGGAAATGCTCACAGCCTAAGGGCTGATTTAATCGGGAGGCCTCGAGAGAAGCCTTCAACCTCTGACCAGACTTAGGGAGCCAAGTACTCAAATCTACCCCAGAGTAAGGGGAGTCAAAAGCTTGACCTATTAGGTCGACCAGGCTATAGGCGAGGATGCGAAGGTGAACTAGATAGCCAAGCCAGCTATATGTAACGTGAGGTCTTAGGAGGGCCAGAAAGGCCAACTACCTGACAACATGACCTTGCTGACCGATACCCAACTGCTGAGGACTCGCATCAGGGAGGCCTACAGTGGCCAACTACCTGATATCGAGTCTTAACTGGTAGAGAAGTACCCGCGCTGTGGGGGATTTGCCTTCAGAGGGGGCCAGTAAGACCAAACACCTCAATAGCAAAAAAATAACTGGCTGAAGTAGCATTGCTAACCGACATGCACCCACTTATTAGGGGCTGGCTCTCAGGGAAGCCTGCTAAGGCCAACTACCTGCTAGCTAGCTTTCTAGAGCCTACAACACTGGGGCTCGCCTACAAGGAGGCCTGCTAATACTCAGGGGGGCCTGCTGTGTCCAGCTACCTGATAGCAAGTCTAGCTAGCTGTCAAAGCCTGCAACACTGGGACTCGCCCACATGGAGGCCTGCTAATTCTCAGAGAGGCCTGCTAAGGCCAACAATTGAGAACAAGCATTCACTACCTGCCAAAAAACCAAACTGCAGGGGACTTGCCCACAGAGAGGCCTGCTGAGGCCTACTATCTGAAGCAAATCTATGCACACCTACCAGAAAAACCCATTACTGCTGGGGATCAGCCTCCAAGGTGGCCCGCTAGGGCCAGCTGCCTGGCAGCCAGTACTACGAGGCTAAATACAGCACCCACACTGCTGAGGCTTGCCTTCAGAGAGGACTGCTAAGGCCATCCAACTGATAGCAAGCCATTGCTAGCTGCCAAGTACTCAGATACTGGGGATTTGTCCACAGGGAGGCCTGCTAAGGCCAACAACCCAAGCAAATCTTCCGGCTACCCAGTTCCAGCAGGATGGGGCTAAAAAGTACCTACACTATTGGGGACTCACTCACAGAGAGGCCTGCTAAGGCCTACTTATCCAATAGCAAGTCAATGCTAGCTGCTAAGAGCCCCAAAAACATTAGGGGTTCGCCCACAGGGAGGCCCAACAAGGCCTTCTACCTGACAGCAAACCTCTGCTAGCTGTCACATACCCAAAGTGCTGGGGACTCGCTCACAGGGAGGCCTGCTAAGGCCAGCTACTCAGAGCGTCTTGTTGCTGCAACACCCACACTGATGAGGGCTCACCACAGAGAAGCCTGCTAAGGCCTACTATCTGATAAAAATATAATAGCTACCAGGAACCAATTTACTGGGGGCTGCTCACAGGGAGGCCTACTAAGGCCAGCTACCTGACAGCGCATGTGCTGGCTGCTAAGAGCCCAACATGGTGTGGACTCACACTGAAGGGAGGCCTGTTAAAGCCAACTACCTTAAAGCGATACTAGTAGCAGAGATAGACTGTTTAAACAGCACCTAAGCCTGGGACCTATCACATCGCCAACAAGCAGTGTACTCAGTTAAAGCAACTTTTACCCTTTAAGCAAGGGGAGTACAAACATACGCCAACATATCCTGGAGGAGGCCTACCTGGGCTTACTACTCCAGACAAACACGGACATCAGCTCATAGCAATGCTCGGGCTACAAGGGAGCGTACTAAATGACCAGCTTGAAGTGAAGGTCAAAATACCTATCGACCTGAGCCACAATGGTGAAGGGCCAATAAAAAAAAAACAGAGCTATAAGCGAAGCACTCAGATAACACCTTGTATTAACAAGGGAGTACAATCCGCATGACCCTGAGAATGCTACAGGGTGAAGGCCTACCATAGAGACTCAGTCACTACTGAAACACGCTATCTGCACTCAGCCCTAGGGGAATGGGGGCCTTTCATCGAAAAAAGCCATAATCAACCCAACTCTTGAACGTCCGTTCAGCGGACTTAGGAGAGTCTAGCTAGGGCCTAACAGTAACTAGCCTCTGACATGTGGGGCCACAGCAAAAAGCATACTATTCGCAAAGTGAAAGGGGCCTAAACCACCTATTCTGGCTCCTCACCAACCTGCATTATGCCCCAATGCAGAAGGGGGTGGGACTTGGCCGGACGACTCTCTATAGAGAGGAGGCCAGCACTAGGGATGCCAAAGGGAACCTACACTCACCTAATGAGGGGTCAGAGGTGGAATGCTTAACAGACCGCCTTCACATCCCTAGTGCTTAGCCTAGGCCAGCTGTCAAAGCATAGATCTACCTGGCGCTCCTTGGAGCAGCGGCCTCTACGGAACAACTCTCAGCTGAGAGGAGGCATAATCACTCACACTGACACCGCTAAAATGGCTAAAAAAATACCATGAAAGCCTTAGCTATTCTAAATTAATTTTAGGATGAGTGACGCTAACCATGTAACAATGTCAGGCGGCCCTGTGGGCCGACGCTAGACATTAAATCTATCTGAATTAAAAGGGCTCATCTCTTTGACACATAAAACTCTCCAAACCATGAGGAGAGGAGACAAACTACTCTACCCTGAGGTGGCTCTCAAGGCGGCCTGACGAGGGCCAGCCTACAACAGAGCGGTGGCCTCCAAACCACTCCCAAGTGGGAGGGAGGCCAGCACAGTCAGAAATAATAAGAGCACTAAAAAGAGCATTGGTCTCACCAGAGAACATACAATAAGCAAAACCCAGCATGCTCAAAGAAGACCTATTAATATTACTTCTCTCTAAAATCATTCTAGCCAACCTGCAGGGACTTCAGGGCCCTAATTGTGACATAACTATGAACAAAAATCCTTTACTAGATTCAGATGAATTCCCAAACGCTTCCTACACAGGGAACAGCTGTCTAAAAAATGTAATTAATTTAAAAGACCTAGAACAGTTCACCCTGCGGCCACAGGGTGGCAACCTACCATGATGAAAAACGTGAGGTCTTCCACCCTATAAGGCCCAAAATGAGCACATCCTATACAGGTAACAGCGTTCTAAGAAATACATTAGTATTTAAACACAAAAACAATTCAACCTGCGGCCACAGGGTGGCAAACTATCACCATGTAAACCGTGAAGTCCACCACCCTATAAAGCCTAAAAAGAGCATATCTTACACAGAGAACATTGGTCTATAAAGAAATACTTTAGTATTTAAAATTAAGAAGATCTAGTCACAGTTCCACCTGCAGCCACAGGGTGGCAACCTACCACCATAAACAATGTGTGGTCTTCCACCCTTAGAAGCCTAAAAGGGTCTTCTCACTATCAAAGCCAAAGGCAGATCATCAGTATCATAATACTCATTATCGGCCCAGCCACAGGCCAGAAGCACCTGTGGTTAAAGAAGAACGGAGAGGGTAGTTCTGATCATCCTCAGAGTGAGGAGATCCATCAACGATGCTGACTGCATTTTTGAAAGATCACCTCACTCAGATCCTTCTTCTTCCTAGAGTCTCACCTTCTCCGTGTCCTATTCCTCCGCGGAGGGGCACATGAGAGGCGACACTAGCGTTCTGGCCCTGTCCGCAGCCCTTGGGTCAGGTCAGGATGGGCCAGGCCCAATCTGTCTGGTTGAGGACTCAGACCTCTAAGTCGCTCATCAGGTCAGCCTGGTGCACCTGCCACACAGCCATCGTGTGCAGAGCAGCACCAGCCTGACCCGCTGCCGCGTATGCCCTGCTATTTAAGCGAGATGTCACTTTGAGTGTTGATGTCCGCCCAGAACACGAGATGGTAGCAAAACCTCTCTTCTATGTAAATCACTTTGAACTGTATCTTATGCAAGAAAAGTGCTAAATAATAAAATTTATTATTATAATTATTATTATCAGTCGGTGGCATCGACACATACCTATATTCCTTCCACAAACCCTACACCAGGAAAAGTGGTCTACAAAGAAAATACTTCAGTATTTAAATATTAACCAAGACCTAAAACGGTTCATCCTTCGGCCACAGGGTGGCGACCTAACACCATGTAAAATGTGAAGGTTTTCCACCCTTTCAAGCCTGAAAGGGCATTTTTCCTTTTCTTCCATGCTCCCTCAACCTCAGTATGCAGGGGAGGAATGGAAGGCTCACTAGAGCTGTAGCAATATGGCCAGAGAGAAACTGATCGTCATTCTTTTTGAAAGCGTGCGGGCTCTCTCTTAACGTGTTGCCATGGCAACTGTAATCTTCAGAGCCATAAACTCCAACAGCTCAGCATACGTGGGACAGGGTGGCTGTGAGGATTGGTCATTTACTCACCCTCTCTATCCTCCTCAGCCATTTCCTGCTCGGCTGGAAGAGCACTCGCTGCTTGGCTTGCAGATGCAGATGACAACACATTTCTCCCAGCAACTCACTCTCGCGAGCTGCCGAATTGTGTGAACGGTCACACCCCTCTCAAACTGTTTGGCGAGCTCCATCTGAACGCCCTATGATCTGAGCCTCCGATCCGCCTCACCGCGAGCAGGACCCAAACCACCAGGCCCAAATGCTGAGCTCTCTTCCCTCGAGAATAGACCCAGACGAGAACAGAGCGTTCTTAAAGGAAAACGCTCACAGTTTTGCACAGGCAGCTCCCTCGAGAACTTCCCGTGCATGCTCTTCCCTCCAGACAGAGAACGCACAGCTTCTGTGTATCATCTGGTGTCAGATAACGAGGACACGGATCCACACACCTAGTAAACCTTCTAGTTTCTCTGTGCATTTCATAATTGCCACGATAGTGTTTCACACATAACAGTCCCTGAAGACATGTTATCTGGGTGCCCCTTATATACTTTCGGGTTGCATTATGACGTCATGGGCTGTCGCTGGTCAATATGATATTGCCGAGATTGGATATGTGTTTCAGACACCGGTTCCTGCGGAGGCGGTTCCCCTAGCACTCTGATGCAGCGCGAGTTCCCTTTGCGAAAGGGAAACAAGGCTTCTGCCCAACAGCGACAATATTTTACATTTTTATTTGTTACGATAGATCTAAAGGACGCTTAATTCCATATTTCCATCCTTCCACAATGCAGGAAGTTCCTCAGGTTTGCTTTTGGGGGCTAAGCTTACCAGTATCAGGTCCTTCCTTTTGGCCTAGCACTGTCCGCTTGCACCTTCACAAAGCTCTGGCTCTGCTGAGACTCCTGGGCATCCATGTACTCAATTGCATCGATGACTGGCCCATTTTAGCCCAGTCTCAGGAGATGGCAATTTGGCATCGAGATGTTGTCCTCGCTCACATAAGGTGCTTGGGAATAAGTCTAAACTGAAAGAAGAGAATGCTTTCTCCAGTTCAAAGGACAACTTTTCTAGGAGTAGTTTGGGACTCGGTTACCATGTAGGCACGTCTGCCTCCTGCTTGTTTCGAGTTGATTCTCTTAGTTGGTTCCTCTTAGTAGTAAGCAGAATCAGGCTAGGCTAAGTCGTCACTGTGAAACAGTTTCAAAAGTTGTTGGGACTCATGGCAGCTGCATCCAACATAATTCCTTTTGGCCTTCTGTTCATGAGACCATTGCAGTGGTGGCTCAAGTTTTCCCCGAGCGGCAACCCATTTTGCATAAACACGGTTACACGCAGATGCCTTTGTTCCTTGGTAATGTGGAAGAAACCTCTGTATTTGTCCCAGGCACCTGTGCTGGGGTCTTCGTGTCATTGCAAAAATGCTAATGACAAATGCATCCCTTGCAGTCAGTTCCTTCATGACTGTTTTTCTGCTTTCTCCCTCCACACTTAAGGTCTACATGGTGACCATAGGTGCCTTGCACGCACCATTAAGTGATGTGTCTTTGGGGAGGCACCTTTTGATAACCCGTTTCATTCATGGCAATTTAAGGTTGAGGCCTGCGGTCCATGTAAGAATTCCAGCCTGGGATTTGGCCGTGGTTCTGGAAGGGTTGTGCCTGGCACCCTTCAAGCCCCTGGATTTGATTTCGGAGAAGTTACTAACTTTAAAGATGGATTTTCTGTTGGCTATTAGGTCCCTTAAGAGGGTAGGAGACTTGCAGGCACTGTCATTTGCCTCTATCTGCCTATAACATGCCCTGGGTAGGGTCAAGGCAATTTAGGCTATGTGCCTAAAGATCCAAAAAACAGGGCACATTTAATGATCTTGCAGGCCTTTCATCCTCCTCTCTCCATGTCAGCGAACAAGAGAAGCTTAATTTGCTTTGCCCAGTTAGGGCCCTTGAGACTTATGTCCACCGTACTGCTCAGTGGCGTAAGACTGACCAGCTGCTTGTTTTCTTCAGTTCCACCATGCGGGGTTCCCCAGCCTGGACCTGGACTATATACCAGGGTCTCAAGTGCTCTTGTCCTAATTTGTGCCTGGAGAGCTTCACATTAGGACAGGAATTTGTCAGTATGGCGCAGTGCCTGTAAGCAGCCTGCTTCAGCCAATCAGAAGATAGTGCTGCTTTGCTCTGGGTAACCTTTATAGCTTCCGTGGTATGCCATCACACATCACACGGTGACATTGAACCAATCAGGACTGGATAGTTGTACACGTGCTTCAGACATGATCACGCTGAGGTGTTCCCCCATAGCATTGACATCAGACTTCTCAGGGAATCATGGTTACAGTTGTAACCTGAGACATTTTGTTTTCTGTATTTTTCTTGTAGAATTTGGTTTTTAGTGTGAATAACTTAGTCGAGAAGGATGAAAAGGTGGAATGGGACAGGATAAATGAGGATTTGAAGAAGTATTACATCACCACACTCCTTCACACAGCAGAGAAGGAAACACTGGCCCTGTCTGCTGGATACACACACACTACGCAGATGCAGGTGGATGCCGGGGAAGTAGGTGAGATTTTTGTGGCCTAAGAAGAAACTATAAAAACAGGGCCCAATGTTAATATGAGGGAATTTTCCATATTGATTTTTCACAGGTGTTTAACCCATAGATTAAATTATGCCTTTTTATTGTGTTGTATTTAACACTCTTAAAAATAAAGGTCCCAATAGGTTTTTTTTTTTTTTTTTTTTTGCAGCAATGTAAAATAAGAACTATGTTCGGTCCCCCATAAAAACCTTTCAGTGAAAGAAACATTTTTTTCTTTCTTTGTGTGGAGAACATTTAATAATCTGAAGATTCTTCTTCTTTAACTAAAAAGAGCCTTTTGTTCAATGGAAAGGATCCATAGATGTTAAAGGCTCTTCAGTGAATGATAGATGGCAATCATGAACCTTTATGGGTTTAAAAGAAATGTCCATAAACTTAATGGATAATATCCTGGTATAAAATTAGCAGTACATTTTCTGTTTTCTATGGATTTTTATTTCTTACAGTGCATTAGTTTTTGTTATATACTGTAAATCTTAATCTTTCTGACAGAACAATTACAGGATACACTATTTAAAAAATGAACTGAAAAATAATGCAAAAACCTCCTTATTAGTTAACTGTATATGTTGAAGGGGAAAATGTTCAGAAAATATTCAGAAAATAGCAATTGAATATAGTTTTATATTATATTTAACAATAAAATCATTGTACATTATTGTAAAAAAAAATATTTATTGTAATTATTAAACATCATTTTATAGAAGTCCTTGCATAATGAATCACATTTGATTTTTTTTTTCTTGTGATTCCATAATACCTGAAATGTTGTCATGTTGTACAATGAATTTAACAGTGTTTTTGTTTGTTTGTTTGTTTGTTTTGTTGAAACTGCTTTTGATGAAAATGTGCTAATCATTGTGTTGAATGATTTCCAGAAATGAAACTATACACTTTTGAACCCCACCAAGCACATAAGCATCCAGTTTCAACCAACATCCAAGGAAACTCCATTTCACTGACCCCTAAGAATGCAAAAAACAAAAGCAATAATGGTTTGTAGACATTCTTTCTTAAAAGTTCATAGCAACTTGAATACAAATACACAGAATTATTCAAATGCATATCTTTTTTTATCTGTCTCTGCTGTAGGCAGCACCTCCATTGTATTTCTAATCTATAACAGTATTGGGGATCTTTTAAAGCCAACTGATGACCCTGGTGTGGCCGATTACTCTCGCTATGCAGCAGCGGGTGAAATTACAGTTAATTCTCCAGTAATAGCAGCAGCCATCAGCAACCCAAAGACATTTGCACTGAGCAATGTGACCTTCACTCTCAAACACACACAGGTGCAGTGTGACGGATTGATTAAGTAACTTGAAATAGTTGTGGCTTTAAATGTCATTTTAATATGCATTGAACAAGTTTTGCTTTTTCATAAAGGAGATAGATCCTGCCCTTGATGAGACCAAGTGTGCATTCTGGGAGTATTCCCAAAGTATGATGGGACACTGGAGTTTGGACGGCTGTACACGCACTCGTGTGAATTCCACTCATACTTTGTGTTCCTGTAATCACCTGACACACTTTGCTATTCTCATGTCCTCTGCTCAAGCCAATGTAAGTCTGAACTACTGCTGCCCTCAGCTGTCCTCCTCACAAAATAGTTATTTCTACCTGATCTGACCCTTTAAAATGATTTTACATTACTGTTCAAAGGTTTGGGGTCATTACAATTTGATTAAAGATTGATCAAAGGTTAAAGTAAAAAATATATTAAGCAACACAACTGTTTTCAGCATTGATAATAAGAAATGTTTCTTAAGCATCAAATCAGCATATTAGAATTATTTTTGAATCTGTGACACTGAAGACTGGAGTAATGACTGCTGAAAATTCAGCTTTGCCATCGCTAAATTACATATTAAAATATATTATAATCGAAAACAGTTGTGATAATAAATTGTGATAATATTTCACAATATTAACCTGACAAAAACTTTTTACTTTGTAAGACTTAAATATATCTTCTAAATTTAAACTGATGTTATCCTTACATTACATTTTTATAGTTAAAGTGAAGTTACATTAATCATTAGAAGAAATACAACATATAGCTTAGATTGATCTGTTTGTTCAGTCTAGTAGATCTTATTAGCGCTGACTGCTGTCATAGACCTCACTATTATGCTACCTCGTACTTGTTAGGAATTTGAACAGATGCCTATTTCTAAATATTAAACGTCAGCATGTAATGCATCACATATTGTTTGTGCAGCAATGATTTATGTTACCTTTAATTATGTGGTTTGTTGAGAATAGCTGGCAGACAATAAAACATTGAAGAAGGAACCCAAACTATATCTAGGAATCTAAAATATCATAGTCACTTTGGGCATCATAACAGCCACATAACAATGTGCTATAAAACCACCCAGAAGCCTTACTCACCTTTTCTTCAATGTATGCTATTATTACATTGTAAATCAAACTGACTCAGTTGTCCATGAATTTGTAAACATGGTACAATTAGAGAAGAATTCACAATTTGTTTTTAAACAATCCTAAATGCCTTTTCCTGCTCTGTTTTATGTAGTTACTTGCACATTATAATGTTCTGACGAGGATAACGCAGCTGGGAATGGTGATCTCCTTGATATGCCTGTCGCTGTGTATCTTCACATTCTGGTTCTTCCGAGATATTCAGAACACCAGAACCACGATCCACAAGAACCTCTGCTGCAGCCTTTTCATGGCTCAGTTCATCTTCCTCATCGGGATTAACAAGATTGCACACAAGGTTCACTCTTCCGACTTTATTAATGTGTCAGATGGCAACATAAACCCTGTACAAAACTAGCCTATATTAAGTAATGTAGTGCAATGTAGTGTTGATTCATGTTTGTTCACTGTGTGTTTCAGTGGTTCTGTTCTCTTATCGCTGGCCTGCTGCACTATTTCTTCTTGGCTGCGTTTGCTTGGATGTGTATAGAGGGGATCCATTTATATCTCATCGTTGTTGGTGTCATCTATAACAAAGGTTTCCTCCACCGGAACTTCTACATATTTGGTTATGGGAGCCCCGCAGTGGTCGTCGCAATATCTGCAACACTTGGCTATAAATATTATGGCACCAGTACTGTGTAAGTTATTAGAATTTAAATGTAGTGGTATTGGCTAAGAAAAGCATCACTATTACTATGAGCAATCCACTTTTTTTTTTTTTTTTAACATAGTCATTTAATAACTTGCAAAGCTTCCGGTATATTCCAGTTATTTTAGCTGTACAAAAATAGTTTGTAATGCTGCTTGATATTGCAAACTGGTATTTGTTTTCATATTATATTCTTTTCCTTGTAATCATAAACACGCTGGTTTGTGGCGCAAATAGTCACCATAGTCACTTTATTATTCTTCTAGTTATTTACTGTACCTCTAGGCTAACAAATTGGAATTCTCACACATTCACAAAAAATAGCTTACTTCCGTGTTGTAAAATAAGGTGGATAGTATAACACATATTTTCTTCAAACAATGTAAATCTAGTTTTACAATAATTGTAATTATTTCATATTATTAATATCTTGTTAAGGTGTTGGCTAAGCACTGAAAATAACTTCATCTGGAGTTTCATAGGACCAGCCTGTCTGATCATTCTGGTGAGTATCTCCTCTTGTTTTAGTGTAACATCCAGTAACATCCAGTAACAACACTGTAATATAGACAGTCTATAACCCATGAATACTCCTCTGGGCTTACATACACTAACACAACCCTTTTCATTAGAACTATGATGTAGTTTTAATACAGCAGATTGAATTACCACAAATAAATCTAGATAAATTGATATCCAAAATGTAATTTAATTAGAGCTTTCAATAAATGTAAATAAATAAATAAATAATGGTATGCTATTTAATTAATCAAACAAATTCCTGCATACAGTTCACAGTGTACTTTCTTGTTGGATAAATATTACATCAAAGCCACTTTTCCCTCTCTCACACAGGTTAATTTGCTGGCATTTGCTGTGATCATCTTTAAGGTTTATCGTCACACTGCAGTAAAGAAACCTGAAATCAGTCACTATGAAAATATCAGGTAAATAAATCTTACATCATTTCCATGTACATGTGGACATTACATGTTACTTAACTTGGACTCTGTCCTTTATATCCCAAAAAGTAAATTTTAATTCTCTTCTTAGGGCATGTCAGGGTAGCCAAATACTAAAATTACTAATCAAACTGCAGCCTGAAAAATATTGCAAACATATTTTTAACATTTGCTATTCAAAAATTATTCCACAGGTCTTGTGCAAGAGGAGCTATTGCTCTTCTATTTGTTCTGGGAGTTACTTGGACATTTGGTGTCATGCACATATTATATGAGACCACCCTCACAGCGTATCTCTTTACCTTCGCCAATGTGTTCCAGGGGATGTTCATTTTCATATTCCTTTGCGTTCTATCCAGAAGGGTAAGGTGCACACTAATCTACAGCTCCCTTATGAGGGAACTCGACGCTGCGTTGTGAATTTGACGCTATGGGAATGCCCCTGCATAAGCAGGTCTCTGAAGCACGTGTGGAAATGTCAATTTTACTGGCCAAAGGAGAGGTCAGGTGATGTAGCATAAGTGCGTCATCAAGACCATAAATAGGCACCTGAAATAAATGTCATCAGCTTCTTTGTCTTTAGGAAGCCGGATGTTTGAGAGACCCTCTGTGAGTCATAAGGGTTACGCGCAGATGTTTCTTACATTTCTCTGTGAAAGACCCCGGTGTTGCCTAGGGTCCTACTCTTATGGCATGTTGCTGTCGCAAGACTATTGCTATCAGATGCCTCTCTCACAGGCTGGAGTGCAGTCTTGGGTGGCCTTCCAGCTCACGGTCTCTGGGAAGGCCGTCATCTCATATGGCACATAAATTGCCAAGAGATGAGAGCTGTATTTCTAACATGGAAATACTTCTCTCACATCTGAGGGACTACCATGTGTTTTTCCAGATGGACAACACATCAGCAGTCTTCTTTGTAATCACAAGGGCTGGCTGTGTTTGGGCTCTTGTTCAGGTTGGTGCAGCAGATCCTACTCTGAACCGAGAACAAGCTGCTCTTACTGGGGGCAGTTTATATTCATTCAACTTGGGAGAAAACATCCTGTCGAGGCAGGGACGGAGGCCCGGGGAATGGAGACTCCACCTAGAGGTGGAGGAGTTGATTTGTACGAGGTACGACAGAGTGGAAGTGGACATGTTCACCTCAGCACAGTCAACCTACTGTCCCCTCTGATTTGCCCTCATACCTCCAGCTCCATTAGGGCTGGATGCCATGATGCAGACATGACCGAGGCTGCATCTGTAGGCATTTTCTCTGATCGCTCTGCTCCCGGGAGTTCTAGCAAGAGTTCACCAGAACGGAGTTAGCCTGTTGCTAATGGCTCTGTTCTGGTTGACTCAAGTCTAGTTCTCAGACCTAATATCTCTCCTGGAAGGCTCTCCATGGGAGATTCTGACCAGGAGGGACCTTCTGTCTCAGGCTTGGGTGTTTTGATTCTCCACCCCTGGCCCGAGATTTGGAAGCTGTGGTTTGGCCAAGAACGGTACCAACTCATAGATTCCAGTCTCTCAACTGAGGTTGTTGAGACCATCCTACATGCTAGAGCTCCCTCCAGAAAGAAACTTTATGCCCTAAAGTGGGATCTCTTTGCATCAGGGTGAACCCAGCACCACGTAGATCCAGTCCACTACCCAGTTGGTTCAGTGCTCGAGTTCTTGCAGGAGCGTCTTTCAGCAGGGCTGTCCCCTGATACACTTGAGTTTACGTTCGCATTGATGGAGCTTCCCCAAGTATCTTGTTTTCTATATGGTGCCAGATAGAAACTTGTTTTCTGTGCAATGCTGAGGCCTATTTGCAGACTGCATGTTCCTTTCTGGGATCTTCCCATAGTCCTGGAAGGTTTGTCAGAGGCTCCGTTTGAGCCTATGGAGTCAGCCTTAGAGTGGTGTTATTTCGCTTCAAAGAGTAGGATATTTGCAGGTCATGTCAATAGCCTCGTCCTGCTCAGATTTTGCCTCTAGACAGGTCAAAGTTATACTGCACCCGAGGCTGGGTTATGTTCTGAAGGTGCCTTTCTCAACAGTTCCTCCAGTCACTCTTTAAGCCTTCTCCTCTCCGCCACTTGACTTGCTGGAGCAGGAGAGTCTTCAGTCATGTCCAGTCAGAGCATTAAAGATTTACATTGACCACTCAGGCTTGTGGCATGATCAACTGTTGGTCTGGTTTGGGAGACACAGCAAAAGTTCCCTTGCCACCAGGCAGTGTTTGTTGCATTAAATTGTTGACGTGCATGGAATGGCTTCGCCTCTAGGCATCAAAGTATACTCAACTTGGAGTGTTGCCTTTTCTAAATCATTATCTAAGGGTGCACCTTTACAAGATGTTTGTGTTGCGGTAGGCTGGTCCTCTCCGCACATGCAGTTTTACAGTTTGGACATAGATTCAAACCCAGGCTCTCATATCCTTTTGGGTTAATCCTTTCAGTTGACCACAGGGTTTGTGCATAGCGTACTTCACAACCTTGCTAGTCAGGCATTTTTTAGATTGACTATGAGGTGTGTGGAATGGCTTCGCCTCTAGGCATCAGAGCCCACTCCACCCAGTGTGGCCTCTTCTAAGGCATTATCTAATTGTGCACCTTTACAAGATGATTGTGCTGTGGCAGACTGGCCTCATGTTTAACAGTGAACATGGATTCAACCCCAGGCTCTCAAGTCCTTCTGGGTTAATCTGTTCTCTGGGCTACAGGGTTTGTGTGTATGCATACTTTTCAACCTTGCTGGTCAGCCATTTTTTATATATTTTGTATGAGGATGTGGGTATTAACATTCCCATTGCGTCAAAATCAGCGTTGAGTTCCCTCGAATGTGAATATCTCTGGTTACGTACGTAATTGTCATTCAGTATTAATGTTTACCATTTTACACCTTTAACTGCAAATGCTTTCACTTTTATCATCAGATTCAAGAGGAGTACTACAGATTATTCAAGAATGTTCCATGTTGTTTTGAGTGTCTGCGATGAACTTTATCAAAAGAGAGATTAACTTCAGCGCCAGTCTATAAATGCTTTTAAATCTAAGCACTATAAAGATGTACTTATGAAAATTTGTGCAAAAGTTCCAATATATTTATTTTTTGAGAGAAATGTATTAAAATGTAATAAAAACTAAAATGTTACTGAACACTATGATATAGAAGTTTTATAACCAATTGCATTCAGCAGCTAAAAGTTTGACAGTCAATAGCAAAATATTTCTTTATTTCTGACAATTGATTGACTAAGATGATTTTATATGTACTGTATTCCAGACTAATAAAAACATTTTCCTCCTTTGATATGTTCATGTCAACCTAAGCGGGGGGGTTTGGGGGGGAGTCATAAAGGCTGGCTGGGTTAGGTAGAGAACTGTAGCTGCATTCGAAGGCTTAGGCAGCTAATATTTGGCCTTGCTGCCCTATCAGGCAGTGATATTACAGGCAGTGTTTGCACATGAAACTGATTTTGAACAGACTTCTGAAGAAGCATAATGGTTTAAGCATCTACAATAAAATAGAGGGAGGATTGGTTATAACTAAGCAAATATTTAATTGCTATAATACTAATTCATTGCTAGAAATGACCTTAAAAGTGGAAAAAGTTGGTCAAAATTATACATTTACACAAACAAACAGACGCCTCTTTTATTTTTTGCTCAAATGACACAGAATCGTATGCACATGATAACGGGATATCATAGGCAGAGGAGTGAAGGATACATCTATGCTGCCTTCAAAAATCGATCAGATGAAGGTATCTCAATAGACAGGATGTGACACGATCGTTGGATTTGGACATGCCTTGTTACCTTTCTACTTCCATACTTACATTTTTCAGCTTTCAGATGCAGCCAAAGACAAGAAAAAGACACAATAAGGAGAGAGCAGCCAAAACAGAATCCTTAAAGAATCCCAGGATTTTCAAAGAATTGCATTCTTCTATTTATTAAGAATGCTACATTTTTACACTAACCTCAGAGCTTTTGAAAATTGTCATAATTTTAAATTAAAAAAAAAGAATGAAAATCTGTTTATTAGTGAAGATAACCAAAAGTCTTAATGATTTGGAATGACATCAGTAAATTGGTGAACTAATGTCTTATGTGAACTAATAACAAAATGTGTTATTACAATAGTTTTAAGATTTTAGAATGTGAAATGACCCCTAATCATAACAATAATTGTTTTTATGTGTGTTTATTTATATTTAAATTTACATTTAGTGATTTAGTGATGATATGTTCAAGTTCAAATGATATGTACAAGTTTGATCTTGTTATTTGTTTAGCAGGTCACATGCTCTCCTAACAGGTTGTGATGACACTGTGTGTGATCACACTGACCTGTCTCACACCTTTGTCCCCTAGTTCTGTTTACTCAAACTATTTCTACAACACAAACCAGTGTGTTTCATTCTTATAGGCTAGCATTTACAGAATAATTTTCCATTACGTAATATTTTATATTATATTCTGTTATATTTAACAATGTACTTAACATACATATGTGCATACTGCCAATGTGATGAACAATTTCTACTTTTTATGTTGTGAAATAGTCTGAATTTAATCATGCAATTACACAAAATATTTAGCATCCAAGCAAAAGATGTAACATATACTTTCCATTGTATATTTACATTTTTAGCAAAAATGAAAATAAAAATTGTAGTTTTAGAATACAGGAGAAATGTGGTGCCACAGGGTCACTTTACCTCTCTAACTGCATCAGATAAGGGAGTAGGAGGGAAAGACATTTCTCTGTTATAAAAGATGATGTCCAAGTGACGGATACCACCTCTGGACTTAATCATGTGGTGGTTGTATCTCTGTCTCCTGGTTGCCCTGGCTGGTGAGTACATAATAATAATAATAAATAATAACAAACAGAAAAGAGTTAAACCAGATTCAACTGCATGCAAAGTGTGTGGTCATGATAATTCCTGGTTATTATTTAGAAATAAGTTCTCATAAAAGTTGTACTTTAATGCTGAAAGGAGAATAGTAATGTTTTTCTTTCCCCTCCATTAGCCAGCGAGACTGTCAATTATGGTATGTAAACCTATAGAGATTGCCTCCTTATTTTAAGATTTACTATAATGTTATTTTTATTATTGTATGTGATGTAAATGTCAATAATAACGATTTTTAAAAACAAGTTCATTAGGATTCAGATACATATTAGATAATACTGGTTCATTATTTCTCAATGGCCAACATTTTAGAGCCTTTCTTGAACTCTAAAAAAACATACGAGTATAAATATGAGGGACTGGTACGAGTGGGACGGGAACTGCCAGACCTGGTCGAGTCAGCGCTGAAGCTGAGGTGCACTTTTAAAATCATCGGTGAATCACCACAAACCTTTGTCCTTCAGGTGCTAACACTATTGCTCCAATTTCATTACATATTTATATTTTTAATCTATTCTGAACTAAGAAACATGATACATTCTTGACTCAGCAAATATTAAGAATAATTATATGTCTAATCATGCAATAAAACATGCTTTTCTTTTGAAGATCTCAAATGTAGACTTTGAAGACTTTAATGGCATACCTGGGAAAAGTGTCTTTAGCCCTTCCCAAAAGCTCACTAAGCGTCTATCTGCCGAGTTCAGCCAGCCAATCGTTTTTGAATTCTCCAAAGGACAAATTACTGACATTCGGACAGCACCTGGGGTCTCAAACTCAGTTGTAAATATTGTGAGAGGGATTCTTGGATTTCTACAAGTCACAGTCAAAACCACACAAAGTTTTTACGAACTGGTGGAGGTACAGTATGAAATCTACATGTTATTAGAACAAAACAGTCATTAATGAGAGAATGATTCTATGGCGAATACATATAACATGAAAATATGATTCTTGTATGTCTTTAGTTGGGAATTCATGGTGTATGTCAGAGTAGTTATACTGTTGAAGAAGACTCCAATGCCAAAGAGTTGATAGTGACCCAAATGGTTGATATCACCAACTGTCAACAACCAGCTGCTTTGTACAGCGGTATGGCTCTCGCCCCTGAAGACAAACTTAGCAAACAGGTGTGTGTTATATTTCATTACAGTTTTTTACAATCGCTAGGACCCATTTCTCAATATTTAGATCACTTTTTCAAAACTTTTTCACACAGTTCTCCTAACCAACTTTCATCTTGGCACAGCAGTTAATTTCACATTCAAAATGCACTAAATCTACCAAAACACTTCATAGTGTTCAAGTCTCAAATCAACTCATTCACCCAGCAAACACACTTTGTCAGTCATAAAACATAGACCTAAAAAAACGCTAACATCAGTTAGCATTATACATTTTATTTTGTAAAATTTCTTAACAAAACAAGAATGACACTCTCTATTGTTTATAATTCACTGCAGTTTATGTTACATGAGCCATGTTTACATAACAGTACAAAATTATTCCAAAGTTTCCCCTTTGAATGAATGATAATGAAATTGAAAGACTAATGCTTGTGTAGGTGCTAAGTTTCATCTAATTGCTTTGATAGTATTTGATTTTTTAGATTCAGAATATACTTCATTACAGTATTACTGTAGAAATGTAGCATATTTCTGTCTAATTTAGTTTTGTATTATGTTATTGTTTTGAACTTAAGTTTAACAGTTTTTAAAACAGTATGTAAGCATGTGCAAATTGGCCTGTGGGTACACTGAGTTTTGCCATTTGTTGTGTCGAAGTGAGAAAAGAATTAATGTAATTTGAAATATGTATTCATTGAATGCATTTTGTGCCAAAGCAATGCTAAATGATCCCGAGTTTAGCCCACATAGATTTCTGTTGTGCTCACTGTGTGAAGAGTTTTGAAAAAGTGACCCAAGTATTGAGAAATGGGTCCTAACGATTGTAAAAAACTGTAAAATTCAGTTAAAATCTTGAAAATGAAAAGTCTGAAGTTCAACCTTGAACTGATCTGAATGCTATTCGAACTTACAGAGGGGTGAGAATGTTGTTTCCACAGTGAAACACACCTACACAGTGAAGTCCACGGCAGATGGCGGTCTGATCACTAAAGCATTTGCTCAGGAGCGCCAATATTTCTCTCCGTTCAATGTAAAGGGAGGAAACTCTCGAATGTTGGCATTGTAAGTGCTTTAAACAGTCATCAGCTAAAAAATGGTTGCAAGACTGCTGATTGTGCATGACATTGTTGTGTTCCCTTTTGCAGACGGGACATTGAGCTTCTCAAAGTTTCAGACACAGCGGACAAAATAGTGACCGGACAGGTGCAAAGTAGAGGCAACCTAATGTACAAGACAGAGAAGGACCTCAAACCAATTCCTGTTGTGATGATCAACCTGAATAATCCAGCACCAAAGGCAAACCTCCAAGATCATACACCCATAAATTTTCAAACATGTACAGACGTGTACATTAACTCATGAACGTTTTTATTATTATTATTATTCTGCTCTCTACAGATTTTAGATTTAATTAAGCGCTTGGCTCAGGCTAACATAAATCACGTGGACAGCGCAAGCAGCACAGATATTCTGGATCTAATTCAGTTGCTACGTGTGGAAACACTTGAAAATCTTGAGCAGTTATGGAAGCAGGTCTTAGGAAATGATGAACACAGGTATTTTCTCTACATGTAAGTAAATACTATGCAATCCAAAATCTTCTCCCACTGACTCTTCTTTTTCGGTCCTCAGGAGGTGGTTCCTGGACTTGGTTGTGGAGGTAACAGATGAGAGGATCCTGAAATTCCTTGAGACCAGATTCAAAGTAGGAGACATTACAGCGAATGAGGCAGGACAGGCACTTGTAGTGGCATTTAACCACTTGTCTGCTGAGCCTGTGTCAGTGGCATTAGCTCAGGTGAGTCAGTGACTTAGTTAAACATATTTTACGATTATTAAAGGCTGCCTTCTGATGCTCTGTTCTGCTTTCCAGGAGTTCCTGACAATTCCTTTCAGTAAATCCCAACCTCTCCTGTGGAACACCGTAGTTTTGGCATATGGATCTCTTCTATACAGATACTGTGTGTATACTGATCCCTGCCCTGTCACTGTGGTGCAGGTATTTGTGGTCTCCCATTTCTGTATGTCGAATGATTTATACAAATATCATATTTTATAATCTGCTCGTGTTGTGTAGAACTTGTTTCTCTGATATTTACCTTCACCTGTTTTCTGTAAATAATGTTGTCCAGCCATTACTGGATATGGCTGCAAGTAGCCTAAGTAAAAACTCTGAGGAGGACATGGTCCTTACACTAAAGGCCTTGGGAAATGCAGCTCATCCCTCCAGCATCAAGACTCTCCTAAAGTTCCTTCCAGGCTACTCAGCTGGAGCTGAAAAACTTCAAACCAGAGTACAGGGTGCTGCAGTCCAGGCATTCAGACTGCTTGCAGGCAGGGACCCCCATAGTGTAAGTACTCAAGTCAAGTCAACTTTACATAGCGATATTGTTTATACAAGGGATTGTTTCAAAACAGCTTTACAGTGATAAACAGGAAAATATTGATTCAATGATGCAAACAAGTTCAATTCTGTGTAAAGCAGCTCTAAAATGAAAATAGTGTTATTGTTCAGCTGAGGTCAGTTCTGTGTTGAAATGCTACAAAAAATTCTAGGGCATCAAAGGTTCACAAAAGCAGAGTGGACTCCATAATTCTTAAATGTAAGAAGTTTGGAACAACCAGGACTCTTCCTAGAGTTAGCCATCTGGCGAAACTGAGCAATTGGGGTAGAAGGGTTGGATAAGAGAGGTTACAAAGAACCCAGTAGTGACTCTGGTTGAACTCCAAAGATCAATGTGTGGAGATGGAAGAAACTTGTAGAAAGACATTATGGTTGGTGAGACAGAAGCGTGCATGGAATTGGTTGAAAAAAGAAAAGAAAAAAAAAACATCTAAAGGACTCTCAGACTGTGAGAAACAACTTTCTCTGGTCTAATGAATCTCAGTTACAAGCATCATGTCTACAGGAAACCAGGCACCTCTCATAAGCTGTGCAATACCATCCCACAGGTGATGCATGGTGGTGGTAGCATAATGCTGTGGGTGTGTTTCTCAGCAGGAGGGACTGCGCACTGGTCAAGGCAAAAGAAAAGCTGAATGCAGTGAAATACAGAAATGAGATATCCATGATTCTCTCCACCTTCACTAAAGCCCCAGTTCCAGCTGACGAAAAGTAGCTCCAAAGCATGATGCTACCACCACCATGCTTCACCATGAGTATAGTGTTCTTTTGCTGATGTGTTGTTTTTGCACCAAACATACCTTTTAAAATTTTGGCAATAAAAGTCTTAGTCTTATCTGACCATAACACTTTTTTCCACATGGTTTAGGGAGACTGGATATTTGCTTTTGCAAAATTTAGCTGGGGTTGGATGTTTGTTTGAGTCAGAAAAGGCTTGTGTCTTGCCACTCTGCCCCATAGCCCAGACTGATGGAGATTACAGGAGACAGTTGTCACATGTAGGGAGCAACCAGTACTTGCCAGAAAGAGCTGACACTCTTTTAATGTTACTGTAGGCCTCTTGCCAGTTTCCCTTACCAGTTTCTATTTGACTTCTCATCAATTTTGGAGGGATGCCCTGTTCTTGAAATAATGTCACTGTTGTGCCATACATTTTCCACTTGTTGATGACTGTCATCACTGTGTTCCATGGTATATCTGATGCCTTGGAATTTGTTTCGTAGCCTTCACCTAAGCGATACCTTTTAACAATGAGATCCTGTTCATGCTTTGTAAGCCTTTTGTGGCCCATGGCTCTGAACCAAGAAGATGTCAGAAAAACCCTTCAAGAGATTTAAGATGAGATTTATTTGGAGTTAATCAGTCACTTCAAGTTAAGACAGGTGTGTACTATTTCACAAGAGCTTGATGATTAGTTAATTCTGAACGCAGCCACATACCCAATTATAAATCGGTGTGCACTAGGGGTTGCACAGACTAATTGACTTTAAAGGGGTGATGAACTGAGAAATCAAATTTTCCTTGAGCTTTTGACATATAAGAGGTCATCATACTATAAGAATATCCTGTAAGTTTCCGAGCTGAAAACTTCCTTGTTAGTCCAATAAAAGCTTTAACTGACATCAGACCATAGACTGTAAAAAAAGATGGACGACGCAGCGCCGCTTCCTTCCATTGTAATGAACTGAATGTAAAACGTACGACGATGGGCCTTGACATGTTACGCAAAAACGTCAGTTTGGAGCCTGGGCATGCGCAGAAGGAATCATTAGTGGAGCCCGGAGGCGGAGTCGCGGTATCAGACTTCCGCCCATACGACTGCGTCATCATTGATGTATTTTAAATAGGCTATATAAATTATACACAATTTAAAATTCTACCTATAAAATAATAGGCTATTCTGTTTCTAAAGCAATAATATTTTTGAAACAGCAAATTCAGTAGATAAACTCAATATATTATGCCACTAGAAACAATAAAATGTCATAAACGGTCCTGCCGTTTTAAATAAAGTTGAACTAACGTTGAGATCGATTGCTGTAGACAGTGCTCTATAATTAATTAGAGTAGGCTATAATTAGTTTTGTCCTTCTAATTATTATTTTATACCCCAAAAAAAATAATTAGTAACTGCCAGATAAGATCACCTGCTTTTTCCCGACATGGTTAACGTTAGGCGTGTTATCTTAACTAATAACATTTATTAATTAGCTTATAAAGCCCACATTTAACGTTACCTTAAAAAAGTTCAGTGATCCGTCAGATCCTGTAGGTCGGTTAGTACAGTTTACTGCTGAACAACTCATTTTGTCGGTGTGAAACCACACAGAAATTTAAAATTAATAGTTAGTTATATATCTTCAATCTCCCCTCGAAGCTCCGACAGTCCTCAGAGAAGCTGTCAGTCACAACTGTCAATCATGACAACACGCCCCGTTTCTATAGCATCAAACTGATAGCTAAAATCAAACTTATCACAAAAACGAACAATTGAATATATATCAGCGTGATAACAACTACCTTAAATGACCAAAACCATCTTTCGGAAAATTTTAATTGAAGCGTAATTTATTTTTTTATGTTGATTCATTCCCGTTCGTTTGCATGGAGAGGGCGAGGTTTATGACCTGTACTGCATCCAGCCACCAGGGGGCGATCAAAGAGCCCGCAGCTTCACTTTTCAGGACAGGCACACCCGCACCAGACCCAGCAAACGACAGGATTTTCAAAGTGGAGATCTATGACGTCAAAGGGCAGCAAGCACCGCCTCCGCAGAAGAAAATCAACGCCTACTTCATCACTGCCTGTTTAGCCCCGCCCACCGATTCGCGCATTACATGCAATAGAATAGGTAGTAACATAGGCCTAAGTGGTGCTAAACCTGATCGAGCTACCAAGCAATAAACATGCCGTTGAGGATTACAAAATATCGTGCAGTGCCTGGACTTGACAGTAATGCAACATGTAAGTAACTGTGTTAATTCTAATGCCTGATCTGATATGTAATGATTCATGTACTGTCAGATGTTCGTTGTCTGTGTGTCAGTAAATCAAACCAGTGACTAAACGTCAACTTGCGTTGTTTCTCTTAGTAGGATGAAAATAATCTGTTATTTAATGGTTATTAAATTATATAAAGAAAGCGATCAAAGAAAGCTCCCTTTGCAATTGTTGGAGCAGCGCGCACTGAAGCTGTCAAGCAAACAGCGCGAGTTTATCGTGACCGACACACGCAAAACTACCGTTTTATTCAACGAATCTCTTAGTTATATCGCGTTTGCACTGTTAGTGAAGATGAAAGCATTTGTTAGCATGCAGAAATTGAGTTGTAATGGCGAGATCACTGCTTTCATGCGCTCAACAACATGTCTGTGATCGGCTACAATAATGTTCATCTCTGCAACCTTTCATGCCACGATCTAAATATAATGCCATAGATCTAAATGTAATGCAACACTTTTCACGATTAGTTAAAGGGTTAGTTCACCCAAAAATTAAAATAATGTGATTTATTACTCACCCTCATGCCATTCCACACCCAAGACCTTCGTTAATCTTCGGAACGCAATTTAAGATGTTGAAATCCGATGGCTCAGTGAGGCCTCCATAGCCAGCAATGACATTTCCTCTCTCAAGATCCATTAATGTACTAAAAATATATTTAAATCAGTTAATGTGAGTACAGTGGTTCAATAATAAAATTATAAAGCGACGAGAATGCCAGAGTCACGTGATTTCAGCAGTTTGGCGGTTTGACATGCGATCCGAATCATGATTCGACACACTGATTCATAACGCTCCGAAGCTTCCTGAAGCAGTGTTTTGAAATCGGCCATCAATATATAAGTCATTATTTTTTTTGGTGCACCAAAAATATTCTCGTCGCTTTATAATATTAATATTGAACCACTGTACTCACATGAACTGATTTAAATATGTTTTTAGTACATTAATGGATCTTGACAGAGGAAATGTCATTGCTGGCTATGCAGGCCTCACTGAGCCATCGGATTTCAACAAAAATATCTTAATTTGTGTTTCGAAGATGAATGAAGGTCTTACGGGTGTGGAACGGCATGAGGGTGAGTAATTAATGACAGAATTTTCATTTTTGGGTGAACTAACCCTTTAACCTTGAGAGCTGTAATAGTAAAAACGCGCTAAAAGAGAGAGTAATACTTGGCTATTTCAAATGGAAAGACGTTAGCCAGTCGCAGCAGTGGGCGTTCACACTGAAGTCTCACAGTAGACACGCCCCTTAAAACAGAGCGTTCAAACCAAAAGGCTAAAATCAGGGTAGGAAAAATGTCTTGTATTTATAAAATATGACAATTTTGGATGTAAAAAGCATACTAACATTATAAGTGCACCCCAGGAAACATTATAAAACAACATGACCCCTTTAATGCTCTGCCATGACGCTTTGAGCTTGATGTTGACTAGTCGCTGATCATGGCCTATAGAGGGTGCAACAGGATAAGAAATCTTTGAAGTCCACATTTACACTCTGGATCCAATAGTGACAAATAAATGGATACTCCGAGAGCGCTCCATAAGATATATTTGATTATACCATCTGGATACTCAATATTGATCATGTGAATGCACATCGTTTAAAAAACTTATTATTGTAGACGTAAGACGTAATAGACGTAATAGACATTGTAGACGTAATTGCTGTTTTAAACGAATGCACTGCTGCATTGTAACACACACACATACACATACAGACAGACAGTATGGCGCACATCACATACAGATCGCACACACAGAGACACATTCAGTAGCACAGAAATATATTGTCAACACTGTTCTGTGAGTTATCAATAAATTAGCTTAGAAACTGAAAAGTTCTAGCATATATTTCTTAGTAACTAAAACCCACAGCTTCACTATTAGCAGAAAGATGCTGTCAGGTAGAATTAATTCACTCACGCAATCACTCCCTCACTAATGCATTCATATAAATAATCTTTACTGTGCGACTTTATCTGTATCTGATTTAGAACAAGCAGGAATCAGTGAGAAATATAATGACCTAAAGACAAAAGAACTGATAAAAATAAGCTGTTATGTAGGAGCAATAGCCTTATGGGCAGCACTGTGTCATATGCCATAACTGTGCACAAGGCAACCTGAGTTCGAGTCTCAGCTCGAGGTTCATGCATATTTGTTCATTAATGACGTCATCAGCGACTAGTCAACGTAGACTCGACTTAAATCACATAAATGTCGACGTTATAAAATCTGAAGTCGTTAAACCCCTAGTGTGCACACATATACAGTGGTTTGTAGACTTTTTATATCCACTATAACTCATAATTGTCCTTGGGTAGCCCAGCCAATGCCCAGACCTGAACCCAGGCAAACATCTCTGGAGATACCTGAAAATGGCTTTCCACAGAAAGTTCCCATCCATCCTCACATAGGTTAACTCTTTCCCCACCATTGACAAGATTTTCTGTCATTTATGACAAAATGCTTTATCGCCATTGATGAATATTTTCGTCAATCCATGTTTTGACTATTACTGTATATGGTAGGGGCTCTGTTACAGATCTTCTGAAATAGTACAGAATCTCCAGATCCAAAAACAAGCGAAGAAGAAAATCTGAGTAAACCAGAAGGAGCGGATAGAAGTTGTTTATGCACAAGTAAGCTAATGTGAAATCCAAACATTCAATGGCATCAAAAAATTGCCTAAAGCTGCCAAAAACAATTTCAAACCCACAAAATGGCATATGACTGTGCAAGCTTTGAGGGTGTTAATGGACTCAGTCTGCTCAATCTATGTTTTGATCATCGTTCTGAATTCAATAATTTTTAATGAAACTTACCCCCATTCAAGTTTTGATAAAAAAAGAATTAAATACGCTAGAATAAAATGGCTCTGGCTGGCAGTTAAAAAATAAAATGTTGGTGAGGAAAGAGTTAAGAAGATCTGCATGAATGGCAGAAAATATCCAAATCCAGGTGTGCAAAGCTTTACACATCATACCCAAAAAGACTTGAGTTTGTAATCACTGCCAATGGTGCTTCAGCAAAGTACTGAGTTAATGGTGTGAATATGTCATGTCATTGTGATATTTCAGGGCTTTTGTTTGTTTGTTTAATATTTTTTCAATATTTTCACAGATCCATTTTATCCTCATGGGGTATTGAGTGTACATTGAGGTGAAAAAAACAGAACAACATAAAAATGTGAAAACTCAAAAGGTCTGAATATTTTTTGAATGCACTGTAAAGCCACTTCATTTTTTTTTTTTATGCGGACACTAGTGTATGCGTACAGTCGAACACGTAGCTTTTCAAAGTATAGTCCATTTGATAGCACATACGAACGCAGACAGTCCACACATGCGCTCTAGAAAGTTTCATCTTTGTCCAGTGTCTGCACTACAGTATTTTCCTCCAGGAGTTATGACCAATAAAATGTCTTTGTATTCAGCATAGGCCAGTGTTGCCACCTTGTGGAACAACTTATTAGTACAAATCGATGCATGTGCGATCTGCGCATACAAAGTACAACAATCAGGCAGTGCACATACTATTCTGACCCTCACATAAAAATCGAAGTATACTTTGTGCTTAAGTATATATTGTCCTATGTTCTATGAAGAGTGCTCATGATGGGCACAAGTGGTATAATGGCAAGATCTGAACATGCCTTTGCGAACTTGACTGTTTTTTGTTTGTTTGTTTTGTTTTGTTTTGTTAATTAAAAACAATCTAATTAAAATTTTTACTTATTGTAAACAAGAACACTGTTACTTACTAAACAAGAGTATTTCTTGTCAAAGGCCAAGACACATTTCTGACCACAGTAGCTTGTTGATATGATAAAATTACCCTCCACTGTGAAAACATTTCCACATTCAGTAGAGAGTGTTAATTTCCCACATTAGTTAGATATTGATCCAGGAGCTCTTGATAAAATCATGAGCACAAAGGTCTCTACTAGCAAGGACCACTTTCAGCAGATGCAGACCAACTCTCTACCTCTTGTATGTTTGCAGGTACAGGATATTGTCTTGAACCTCTTTGTACAGAAGAATCTTCCTGCTGAAATCCGCATGCTGGCCTGCATGGTGCTTCTAGAGACCAAGCCATCCATAGCTCTGATCTCAGTAATAACTGAGGTCCTCTTAGAGGAGAATGACCTCCAGGTTGCCAGCTTCTCCTACTCTCTGCTCAAAGGCATTGCCAAGTCCCACACCCCTGATAATCAACATCTGTAAGCATGCAAATTTGAGTACTGTGTTTTTCTCATCTCCTTTGAGAGCATCTGAAATGTCCTCATTCCTCTTTACTTCTTCTAAAAAGATCCACTGCCTGTAATATTGCCATGAAGATTCTTACTCGCAAACTTGGCCACCTGAGTTATCGCTACAGCAAGAGCATGCATTTTGACTGGTTCCATGGTGGGTTTGCATCTCTTCTATTGTTAGCTTTGTAGTACAGCCTTTTAGTGCTGCTGGGGATGGTCTGATGCAATTTCTTGTCTCCTCAGATGACTTTTTATTTGGGACATCCACTGATGTTTATATGCTGCAAAATGAAAGTCTCATACCCTCAAAATTTATGCTAAAGGGAAAAATTCATTTCATTGGCAGAATATTGCAATTTCTAGAGGTAATCAAATCAAAGCTATAATATTCAGAGTAATTTTATGTATACCATGTTTTTATACGTAATATTTAATATGCTTCCAGCTTGGTGTCCACGCAGATGGAATAAAAGAGCTGTTTGCAGGAAAAATCCCTCAACTCAAGAAAGATTTAGGAGTCACAAATTTTGCCACTATATTGAAAATTGTGAGCATCGTCGGTCTCAGGATTTATGAAATGTACAACTTATGTCAGTCATTAAGTTAATGGCTATTCTCTGATCTTTTAAAGCTTTCAGACTGGCAGAACCTACCGAAAGACAGACCTCTACTGACAGCATATGTACGCTTGTTTGGACAGGAAGCCTTTTTAATGGATGTAAGCGGAGATTTCATTCAGAGTATCACAAAGGTATTCCACCATCTGCCTTTTTTAACAGGAGATAGAGACTTGTTTGTCTTGTTGATTCTTTATTTGTGTAGATTTAGAAACATAAAGCATTTTTTTTACTCCTCAGTCACTTAGTCCTTCTGCAGGGAAGGAGAGTAAAGTTTGGGAAAAGATTCAAGATGTTCAAAAAGGGACTTCCTGGCACTGGACCAAGCCGCACCTTGTGTATGAAGCTCGATTCATACAGCCAACTTGTCTGGGTCTCCCAGTTGAAATCAGCAAATATTTTTCCATAGTAAATGCTGTTACTATGAAAGGTGATACTTTTTCCCCTTCCATTTACTGTCAGTATCTCATTAGACGTCTGTGAATACTGGAAAAGATGGGGATAACAATAAAATTATAATATATTCTATGTCTACAGCTAAAGCTGAAATTAATCCTCCTCCCAAGGAACATCTGGATGAACTGCTAAGATCAGACATTTCCCTGCAAACAGATGGCTTTGCTGGGTAATAATAAAATGTTTTCAGCTATGATTCTTTAAAGGTGCACTTAGTAGTTTTTGGATTATGTTAGGCAGGCTGAAATGACAGTCATCTTGGACACTGACACCCAGTGGTGAGGATGTAGCAACATCAATTAATAGCATGCGTGTTCAGTACTCAAAGGGTGCTGGATGGCCTCATGGCTCCTATTGTAGCTCTGCATTTGATGAGCATGTGGAGTTTATGACGGGCTACCACCAGATTAGGGCTAGACTGGTTGGGTTCGAAACAGGAAATCATTAGTGGTTGTTCAGATGAGTGATTCCTGTCAGGTCAGTTCTGGTGAGCTTTCCTTTTCTCCCAGATCTGCACACTGAGGGGTCAGGTTCATGGAAAGAACCCAGAGTTAGCCCATATAGTTCCCTCTAGTTTGAGTTATGCAAATGTGGAGGGGCTGTGCAAGCAGGGATGAGAGGGATGCCTCAGTTTGAAGAGAATTTAGCCAGTTATCTCTCCCTGGGGTTGTCCTCTTTGTTGAAGGCTCCTGTTTTGCCCTCCAAGCCTTGCCAGACAACAATGAGGCTGGAAGCCGACCTTCTTAGGCATCTTGGCTCAATTTGTCAGGCATCAAGGAGTCTGATATGATTGTCCTCCTTGATGCCCCAGTTTCGCCCCCTGCACTTTTTGGCACTGTTGTTGAGACAGTTGTGGAGAAGTTCGGGGATGCACCTCATGGATATCTGTTGGGTTGAGCTTGACACTCAAGGCCTTTCCTCTCCAGTCTTTATTAGGACTTGAAATGGATTAGGTGTGTTGATGCAGTATGGCCCATTCTCCCACCCTTGCTCTCTCCATTTTATTGTAAACAGAGAGAGAGAGAGAGAGAGAGAGAGATTTAGGCAGGGCTGTGCTCTCTGATGGATATCCAGTGAGTGGAGCTGACAGGTGAATAGACAATGTCACCTGTCACCCTCCTCCTATTCTAAGGAATAAGGGTTAAGCTACAGCTTATTCTCCCTTCCTAAAAGGGTAGAGCAATGTATTACATTTAAAACAAATGGCAAAAAAATGGGGGTGTTGCCCTTCCTAGTTTTATTCTCTAGGAGTTGAAATATCATTGTGTTGCCTGGTGGCCCAATTTCTTCCCATTCTACTTGGTTGATCCTCCCTAGGTTGAACATGACAGATGGAATCACCCTCTTCAGTTAATAAACTGGGTGTTGAAGTAGGGTGGAGCTCCCGGGTGGTCCAGTTTCTTATCTCACCTTCCCCATCCTTTCTGGTAGGGTATTTATGCAAGGCAATGTGCCCGCTTAGTTGCTGATGCATAAGGCTGCTTCAGGACGGGGCCTGTTGAGCCCTTCAGTGCCTAGGCCTAGGTTGTGTTTAGTGTCTCAGCACACTGGCAGGCATTGGTCAGCATGGCATAATGGGTATTAACGTACCCATAGCCTCAGCAACTGAGTTACATATGTAACCCCGGTCCCCTGAAAAAGGAACGAACACTGTGTTGTGTTGCCATGCTTCAGGCATGACTCATGTCCCAAAAGCATCAGTGTCCCAAAAGCATCAGCCACTTACAAAGCTTCTCGTTCCCTTCTTAGGGAACCAGGGTTACATACGTAACCCTAAGACATTTACCCATGCCATTGTAGAATTTTGTAATTTGCAGTCAGCCATGAATTTATTCCATGTGAATATTATTCAGAGGTAATGTGATCAACATGGCAGACTTCATGAGACAACCCGCTCAATGTAAAATACAATGGCATTCAATCTCAGTGAGTGTGCACTCACTGAATACTATTGGGTGATTAGACAATGACACAATTTTCATTTTTTTGATGGAACTATTTCTTTATTATTTATGGTTTCTTTGCTGAAATTTGACTTTCCTCCTGCCTACAGAGTGACAAAGGATCATTTTGTCTTCCATGGAATCAACACAGATCTTTTCCAGTGTGGTGTTCAGATGAAGAGTAAAATAGTAACTGGCCTGCCATGGGCATTTGACTTGAAAATAAACATAAAAGAGCAAAAGTATGAAATGAACTTGACTCCGAGCAAAACAGGCACTGAGTTATTTTCAGTCAAGTACGTTTTCCAAGATTTCAGCTGCACCATTGTGATACACAATAAAGTGCCACCAAATATCCTGATGATTTCTTATTCTTCATCAAACAGTTCTAATGTGTTCACTGTTTTGAGAAACATTGAGGATCCATCTTTATCCAAAATAACTCCCATGATGCCTGAGACAGAGGATTCCCAGCAGGGTTTGCCACTGGCCAGAAGAATATTATCCACTTCAAGGGATGAACAGGTACAGTACAGTAGCCCTTACAACTCTAGAACAAAGTGGAGATGTTTGTCAAATCCTGCTGTCTAAACAGCTGTGCTTTTCTGTGGCAGACTGAGGACACTGAGGTGAAATACAGGCAATGTGCTGAGGCCAAGATTTATGGAACTGCGATCTGCATTGAGGCAGAAGCCAAACGATCACACTACCTACATGAATATCCTCTGTATTATTTCCTTGGAGATACCCGCTTTTCATATCAACTAGAACCAGGTACCAGAAGCTTGAATTAATTATTGATATAATCCAAAGGGAATATTTAAGGATTCCTGTCAATAACTTGTTACTTTTTCTGAAGCAAAGGGTGCAAAACCCATTGAAAAGATTCAGATTCAGGTCACTGCGGGCATGAAACACCCTCCAGGAGTCAGTGAAATGATGGATCTCAGTCGCAGAGTATTCAAGGTACAATGACTCAGCCATAACTCTTCATCATTCCCATTAGTGAACTCAGAATAAATGTGTGGCCATTTTGTATTTCATGCTCCTTCTATGTAGGACACAAGAGACGAGATCTCCTCCTGTGGGGAACACAATCTATCCAGTTCCTTCCCTGCAAATCAGGTGCAATACAAACATCTAAAGTCATTGATTCAAATGAAGATATTTTAAAAGGAGGACTTAATCCTTCAAATGTTCAATTATGTATTGTGTTGTGTATACTTAGACAGACAGATGAAGACTAGCTTGATTACAACTCCACATACTGTAAATGTATTGCATGTGTGAGAAACTTTTCATTCAGTACACCCAGAGATTTACTACTAGAGAAAACTACTGGTAAATGCATTTAAATTTGAGTGATTCCAAAGAACCCAGATGTACTCCTTATGTGTATTAGAAAAAAATGAGCAGCAGTGATATTGCTGTGCACAATATAACATGACTATGAGAACAGGATTAATGTTAGCACTTCAATATTCTGAACATATCTAGAGAGTAACTATCTAAGAATTAGTCAAGTTATTTAAGCTCTGCCGTTCTCTTCATGCTGTAGGACCTTGATTCTACTCCAGACCCTGTAGTCACAGTAAAAGTACTTGGTCTAAGTCCACCAGCAAAACCACTGGGCTATGAAGGTGTAGCCTTTTATCTGCCAACAGCCCAAAGAAACGACATTGAAATGATAGTCTCCGAAGTTGGTGAAGAAGCAAACTGGAAAATGTGTGCCAATGCAAATGCAGATAAGAGTTATTCATCAGCAAAGGTAAAGTTCTTTTAAGCTTTCTGGTGCAACTTATTCTCATTAGTTTCCATATTGCCTCACTGATTTTTGTCCTGTGTTTTAGGCCCATCTCAGATGGGGTGCAGAGTGTCAGACATATGATGTATCTATGAGAGTGTCCTCAGCGTGCCAGCCAGAGTCTAAAACTTCCATATACACCAAGATTAATTGGGGAGCTCTGCCCTCGATGTTCACAACAATTGGTCAAAGGTAAATTTCTTGAAATACCAATGCACAGCTTGAGATTACTGTTTATGATACTATTTCAAATCTCAGGCCTATGTTATCTTTCTATTTTCACATGAATTTCCCTCAGAATTCAAGAGTACGTTCCTGGCATGTCTTATTTTATGGGTTTCTACCAGAAATATGAGAAAAATCCAGAACGCCAGGCAGCTGTCACTGTTGTAGCATCATCACCAGAGACCTTTGACATGAAAGTGAAAATTCCAGAGGTTGTTGTCATATAAACACATTTCATATGTTGTCATATGTCTTTTTAATTTAAAATGGCTTATTGCCTTCCTGCTTCTGTGGACTGAAAAAAATATTATTACTTTGTCCTCTCTAGCGAACTATCTACAAAAAGGCAATTCCCTCACCAATCGAACTTGTAGGGTTTGAAGCTGTGAACCTCACCATGTCAGCCTAACAGGTTAATTTATAAACTGCAGATCAGAAAACTGTACTGTAATTGTGTATTTGTGTAAATCCACTATCTTACTCTTTTTCACTTAACAGGCTGATGTCAAAGAGCACCTCTGGAAGACCAAAACAACAACATGGAAAAAATGGACATTTGATTACTGACTGATTTCGATTTTCAAATATATATGCTAAAATCAGTACTTTCAAATTATGCACCAATGAATACAGCGTCCATCAAGAGTTCATCTGTGACATTAATTCATTATCTTCTGATTAATCATTATATTCCAGCCTAAAGTGTGTTATATTTACCTGTAGAGCTTCAGCGACATCTTCTTTATGTTGGGAATGTCAAAGGATTGGCGACTGGCAATATCTGCAGAATGAATTATACCATAAAAGACAGTATTTGTGGATTGCTTCTAGGGACATCTTGGCTGAAGGATGAAGAGTACAGCTTGTAATTTGGTCAAGGATGGGATTCATAACCTGTAAGACTTTATGTGCTGTATGTTGCAACTGTGTACATGCAAATGTATAGTGACAGTGTCTAGTTACATTAATACATGCAAGTGTGCTATTGCTGTTTAGCAGGCAACTGTTGATGTTGTTGATTGATGATGTTAATGCTAACAAATTGTTGCTTAGACAATATTACAATTAAAGTGCAATTAACACGTTTGTGTAAGTTTTACCAATTTAATCTTTTGTTAAGTTTTAAGTTTGTGTCAGCTTAAGTTTGTGAGACAAGGGATGAAGGGTATATGCGTCAAAAAAAACTCTTTTTTTGGAACGCACTTCTCCGTCATTTTAATGAGACAATCAAGGAAACGCCTTCGTCGCACATTTTGTACGCTGGTTGACCGCCAAAAAAACACGCTCTGAACGATGAGTAGATTGGGAAAGCTGCGCCTTTTGTTTAACGTTATTTATTTATTTTTGGTTTATCGCACCATATTGTATATTGTGTCTATGTATTTTAAACATTTAAATGGACTGATAAAGGGAACTGTAAAGTATTTTTGTTGAAGTACATTGTCGTTTTGACCATAAAATGTACCAAATCTAACTTTTATAAATATTACAGTAGTATAGAAAAATACTATACATACATATATAGGTAAAATCGAACTTCGAGCCTCCTGTACCCATTCTGTGATGCCAAACACCTTCCCTGTGCAAAGGATCATGGGGGCCCGAAGTGTCCATCAGTTGTACCCTTTGAAATCCTTCATTCCGAAGGGCCCATTGAAGTGGCACTTCGGTTTGGAACGACCCTTCTATATGGCGGCCATGATTGTTTTCACTCCGAAGTGTACTTCGGAGGGCGATATACCCCGTTTGGAATGCACCATGTAAGATCATGTGGAGGTAATGTCAAACAGGTTTGAAAATAGTCTTGTTCGATATGCATCGGCGTTGCGCAGATCGATTGGTGTATGATATCAAAGTACCGCGAGAGCGATTCAAAAGCATAAGGAGTCATATACCCTCCAAACGCTCTCACGGTACTTTGATGCCATACGCCGATCGGTCTGCGCAGTGCAGATGCATCTTGAACAAGCCTTTTATCACAGCATTTGAGACTGTTCGTTAGGCCACGATCCAGGGGTTTTGTCGCAGACCTTGGAAATCTGTCTGCAACAGCAAAAAACCCAAAACTCATGTAGTGTGAGTTTGCCTTTAGTTTCTTCTTCTTTCTTTCTTTTTAAAATGGTGGGTTGCATAGTATATAGTACATTACCACGACCTACTGGGAACTGAATCAAGCCCTGCGTCCCAATGTTCATACTATCCATCCTAAATAGTATGTGAGATTAAAATAAGGGTGCTTCTCAATCAGCACCCTAGTTCAGTAGTCAGGACACTGATCAGGGAGTCGGCCATTTTAAGGGCTGTCTCAATCACAGAATCCTTCCAGGGCACTGAAACGTTTGCTCCCTAAAAAGTCACACAATGCACCGTGAAAACCAGGGCACATCCATGCTCACTATGCTCCCTTAACGGAAGTTCTGAAGCACAAAACTCACTACACATAACGACGCACAATAGATGTTTTTAAAAATACAAACCATTATTTTATTTCAGCATAAACATACATTGTTAGACAGGTAATGAACATAAACTAGCTAACATTTATAATTTATTTACGGCTGAAATGTTGCACGTATATGTACTGTAACAAGCAAAGTATTTATCTTAAAGTATTTTAAATAACATTACAATGTCAGAAAGATATCAGCTCTGCTTTTGTTCATAAATACCAGTAGTGATGTTGTACAATGAGGACGTTGTCATAAGTCATAAGTGTCCCAATGTGTAGTGGGCCAGTGTCCTTTACTGTCCTTACCAGTGCCCATATTTGTGTACATGATATACTGATTCACAAGCTAGGGAGCTGATTGAGACACCCTATGTGTGTCCCAAAGCATGTTGAAAAAAGTATGCCAAAAGTCCCCGGATGGTCTACTTATTCCAATAGATTTTAAAAGCGTGGATCCGTGCACACTATAAAGGCTAATATTGCCCACAACCCACTGTGCTTTGGAGGAGGATTCAGTTAGGAAGAAACGTGAAAAGTGTTTAAAACTACAAAACATGGTGGATATGCGCAATTACAACGGTGAGAGATTTAGATAAAGGTTTGAGTGACTAATAGTCAGTTTAACCTGAAAAAAAAAATTTATTCAATGTTATCCATGTTATATTTCATCTGCAATAACAATTATAAAGATTAGTTTGGCCATTACCGTTTAAATGCATCAAATGCAATATGAGGAGAGTTCTCCACATGAAAGACCCACGACTGCAGATCAACGTGCTACTGCATTTCTCTCAGACAAGGTAGGAAATTAAATAAAAAGTGGAGGATTTAAGATGATTGATAGGCCAGTTTACCCTGTTGAAAAAAAAAAAAAAAAAAAAACAGCATATGCTGGTTAGGTATGTTTTGAAGCATGGAAGCTGGTTTGAGCTGGTTTAAGGTGGTCAAGTGCTGGTCCTGAGCTGGAGCCAGTTGCTTAGGACCAGCACTTGACCAGCTTAAACCAGCTCATGACCAGCCAAGGACCAGCATAAACCAGCTCAAACCAGCTTCCCTGCTTCAAAACATACCTAACCAGCATATGCTGTTTTTTTTTTTGTTTTGTTTTGTTTTTCTTTTCTTCAACAGCTCAATGACAGGATGCGTGTCAGGATGCAACAGAGAGCAAAGACACAATTGTATGAGGTGATAGTATGTCCCAAAGCTCAACTACTCTTTTGCTACACACTCAAAAGTATGTACTTTTTGTTTACACGACATCATTTTCAACTAAAAACGTAAAACTTTTAATGCGTTTTGGCCATTCATTTACATGAAAACGGCGTTTTGGGTGCCTGAAAACGCAAACTTTTGAAAACGGGTTTCAAAGTGCAAGGTTTTGAAAAAACGTCTCCGAGATAACAACAAAAACGTGAATCTGTGAAAACGATGATGTCATGCACATGCATATTACATGTTCAGTCTATAGTGTTTCATCGCCATCTAATGGCCTGCCAGCAGAATACAGCGTTTTCACGGATTCATGTGGTGTCATCTGTACACGAAAACTCAAAGGAAAAACTTCTCCGTTTTAAGCATATCATTGTCATGTAAACGTACCCTCAGATCAGTTTATGGAGCTCTTTTCTAACGAGCTGATGATCTGAATCAGGTGTGACAAGACATGCTGAGTGGGGTGTCCCCAAAGCCATAGTTGGGAACAACTGTATTAGGCAGCAAGTAAACAGTCAGTTCTTGAATATTATGTGTAAGAACCAGGAAAAAATGGGCAAGCAAAAAAATTTCTTGTGACTTTGACAAGGGCCAAATAGTGATGACTAGACCAGTCCTTCTCTAACCTGTGCCAGGGAACCCCCACCACAGCACATTTTGGATGTCTCCCTCATCTAGCACACCTAATTCAACTCACCAGCTCATTATTCGCGACTGCAAGACTTAAACTGGGTGTGTTTGATGAGTGAGACAAGCAAAATGCAGTGGTGGGGTGGGTTTGAGAAGCACTGAGCTAGATGAGTGAGTCAGAGCAGCTCCAAAAGGGCAAGTCTTGTGGGGTTTCCCGATATGCAGTGGTTAGTACCTACCAAAAGTGGTACAAGTAAGGATAACCAGTGTCAGTTACACCCAAGACTCATTGATGCACTTGGGAGCAAAGGTTAGCCCGTCGATTACACAGAAGAGCTAAGGTAGCTCAAACTGTTGAAAAACTTAACACAAATATTAAATTTATCTTAATATAAAATACTGTTGAACAGTCAAATACTGTTTTATACAAAATTAACCGTTGGATTTTTTTAAAAATATTTACAAAGCCACATTACTGATCTCAGTTCTGAGACCTCTTTGCTCACTGAGCAGCTTCTTGTTGCTGATCTGAGGTCAGTGAGTATTGTGTCTGTTCAGCTGCAGCTGCTCACAGATGATTGGAGCTCTGAGGTTATTTTGATGGGAGGAGAGTGCAAACAAGATCTCATACCACTCAAAGAAAGCTTGGGGACTCTCTAAATACCCACAAAATGAACACTCTGATGCTTTGTGTGTTTCATGTAATTTTCCTCAAAGTTTATGATATCCAGTGTAAATCTCACCCAAAGCCTTCATGTGGATACCCTCCATCCCAATGGTGCAGGTCTCTGGAGATCGCCATAGAATGTGGGGTAAGTCTCTAATTTTTTTTTTTTTTTTTTTTTTTTTGCCAACTTTAAATGATAGAGAGATTTCTGCATCCCAATATCATTTATGGCATGTTAATTACTCAAATTTTACAGAACATAACGTTGATGCATCTCAAGACATGGTACTCTTTTTACTTAAAATTTTCTTAAAACATCTGTTTTAATTTGCATTATGCAACATAATTGCTGGTGTTCATAGTTTGTTATTGACTGTTTAGAATATTGACTTTTATGGAATATGGCACAGAATAAACTGGTCTTATAAAGAACATGTGTTCAGCATCACATTCAAAGACTTCTTTGTGCCTGTAAATTACTGTCATGCTTTTGAACACAAACAGCTTCCAATTAAACGGGCCACGAGTTTTCCCAGTTTGCATCATTTGATGAACCACTACAACTGTATCCTCCTACTCGGTGTACAGTGTCAGAAGTTCATCTGGTAAATAATTAGTCTAAAAGGTGGGCTTTATAGAATGTATACAGGAATCTGACAGGCTATGATCATAATTGGTGACTTTTAAGCATGTGACATTGTTCATGTGACAATTTTTATGTGGCCCATATGCATAAAACTCTTTACTCTTTCCCACCTTTGCTAGTAACATTAAATTTAGTGTAACTCTTAAATCAGTTTCTGGTTCATGCAAAGTGAAGTTACAACAAGTGTTTTTATCTGACAGCACATTGTGAAAACAAATTCTGGTGTTGTCCAACTGGGAAAACTTGAGTGACATTTTCCAAATGAAAATGCACACACGTGCATGTTTACGGTTCTGTGATTTCGGTTAATGGCTACATTTTATGCAGATAAACAATTTTATTTATCACTTGTTTTTGGAAAATGTCTAGTTTATTTATTTATTTTTTAAATCATTTAATTATTAATTAGCTTTTTATCAACTCAAGAAGCCCTGAGGGAAATCCCAGTTTGGGAAACTGAAATTGACTGATGTGAATCTGGATGACAATTGTGGTCTATCGGGGGTTTAACTGACAAAATGCATGCAGTTTTATAACTTGATTGTTCACACTGAAGTCACATTGCATGAGTGTAGCCTTGCCATACGTTTTTTTTCTTTTTCTTAATTGTTGCTGCATCATGTTTCTTTTCCATGCAGCTGATTTGAAATGCATTGTTTGTGGTAGGTGCAGAAACAATGTATGGAACTGAACGCGACCCGGCCAGACCCAATGGTTTCTCCTGTAGAGATCTCTCTCTACTATGAGAGCTTGTGTCCTGGCTGCAGAGCGTTCCTAACAGAACAACTTTTCCCAACTTGGACTTTACTGAAAGATATAATGAAAGTCAACCTGGTGCCTTTCGGCAATGCTAAGGTAAAATTTTGATCTTTCAGTGTGTGTGTTGTAATAAAGAAAATATTGTGATGTTACTTGTATTTGTTTATGATTATTAACTTGACATTTTAGGAACTTCCTGAAGAGAATTCATTCTCATGTCAACATGGAGAACCAGAGTGCTACGCTAATATGGTTGAGGTCAGTTGCACCTTCACTGTCTTCCATTATAGTAAGTGAAGCCACCAGTGTGCCAATATGGCATAGTGAACTTGGAGCCAGAGTCTGCGCAGTAGTGAGGGCAAAATGGAGACGCGATATCAAGTTCCCTCCCACACTCCCGCAGAATCGGTTAATATTTAACATGTAATTTGACTTTAGTTTGTCTCATCTCCCATAACATTACATGGAGAGGGTGGGGTTTATGACCTATTATGACCCACCTGGGGGCAATCGAGACACTTTGGCTTCACTTTTAAGGACTTGTGTGGCACATTTGGTTTTAAGTGGTGTTAAATTTGGGGATGGAAAAACAGGAATCGCAATATGTTCAAAGTCAAAAACACTGTTGCAAGCCTGTAGAATGCACAGTTTTAGAGCAGTTTCAATGAATACCGCACATTTATGCCAAACAAATGCTCATGATCTATGGTTGATAAAATATGACGATGTTTACATGATTGTCTTTATATTGTAATATGTTGTAGATGGTTGTAGAAATGCATATTTTATCTCAGTCTTTTGATTGAAGTAGTAAAGTATAGAAATTTAAATGTTCTGATGTATTTCAGGCTTCAATAATTAAAAAGTCCTGTTTAACATTTATTTTACTAGTTATTAATTGTTTTTTTGGTTATACAATAAACTGTATCTGGCATTTAATTCAACATAAAATCTTGTAGCTTCTCTCTGGCCGATCACAGGAAGGAAAGACCAAGAACATTATTTAACATTCAATGTAGTGATTTTAGTCTTTGGCAATGCTAAGTAATTTATGGCAATTTAAACATGTCTTGAGTATTTTAAACTTGCAGTTATCCTTTAATAATAAGCAGCCAAGTCCTCATAGATTGTGTGCTGCAGCCTGTTTTTATGTATAAAAGTATGATCTATTTTAAGATTGTGTAGGTTTGGATATAGAGCATTGGGTGGGTGTGTGTGTGCGCGCGCACAGGCGCACAAGTCTGAAACTCTGCAGATACCCCATATTTCACTTCATAAAGTACTGATTAAAATAATTTGGTTCAATAAAAATTAACTATTTTACCCAATATGTACGTGTTTTGTGTATTATGCTTGAAGTATTGTGTTGTTAGCTCAGAAACATGCTAACATCAAGAATATTCCCTGTGAAGGCATGCAGCAGAGACAGCAAAGCTAGGTTTTGTTTGAGTAAATAAAGATTTCAAAATTTCAACATTTTTAATATTTCTTCTTTTTTTCATATAGGCATGTGTTTTGTATGCAGCCAGTCATGCAGCATTTCCTGTCATTTACTGCATGGAGTCATCTGCAGATGTAGTAAAATCTGCTAAGCCTGTAAGCATCTCTGAGCCAACATTATTGTCCCTCACTTTGTTTCACTTTTTGAACAACGGAGAACCACTTTATAATGGTCTTTTTTTTCTTATTTTTTCTTTGCCAGTGTTTGCAGCTCTATGCACCATTTGTTAAATGGGGGACCATAGAGTCATGTACCAGAGGAGAACTTGGCCACAGTTTGATGCATCAGAATGCAGTGAAAACGCAAGCGCTCAAACCTGCACATACTCATGTGCCCTGGATCACCATCAATGGGGTGAGGCCTTCTAGAGCAGAGCATTTGTCTGTGTCTGTCATTTAGAAATAAAAGACGCTAATATGTTGGGGTTGAGTTTTGATATCTAAATGTGTATTTTTCCTCAGGAATATACTAGTGAATGGGAAGATAAGGCTATGTCCACTCTCTTCAACCTTGTATGCAGCTTGTACAAAGTATGCTAATGCGTCTTTTGACATTTACCATTTCTGATTGCTGAAATACTGCACATGATCACCAACAGGGCTTAATTAAAAATGTTGTGTACTTCTCTTACAGGGAATCATGCCACCAGTCTGCACTGGAGCCCTGAAAAAACTTGACCGAAGCTTTTGCTAGTGGAAGGGAGGAGTGTTACACAATACAGATTTATATTGACTATAAGATGCTTTTTCTGTTTGTGTGTTTGAGGTCAAGTAAAATATTATAATGTTGACAGTCTGAACCATATCTGAAGTTCATACCTTTTTTTTTTCATATTTTGGTAGAATATGATCTGTATCACATCATGTCTCATTCTATCTCTAAAGGCATGTAGACATTTCTTTAATTCTTAAGGCTGAACTCAACTTCTTTAACTCTGTGGCTGAACTTCACTATAGAGCCACATTCATAAAAACATGGCCCTCAAAAGTATGAGGATCTTACTATATATCCTGTATTGACTCCTTGTGGGCCATTCTTTTCCAATGTTTGCAATCACTGCTACATACCTCTCTTCACCAGCAGAGGGCAGTGTCAGAGCATTTTTTTCCTCAATAAAAAGATGCCTTCAAAAACGTGTCCAAAGAAAAACAAAAACAATAGTGGAAGGCTTAGCCTTTTTTATTTCTCTGACAAAAATATACAATTATTCTTGGTTAACAGACATTAGTCAAGTGCTTTTAAGGCCGCAGTAACTTATTCATAAAATTCAATAGGCCTATAGTACTCATTTATTTTAATCCTGAAGATCTTACACATTATAATATTGACATATGGGGCTCTTGATTCATTAAATTAAAGAAAATAAATCTTTAGCTGTCTAATAAAAATGTTAGGCTACTTTTATTGGACATGGTATGTGAGGAAGGCCTACCAACATTGGTACTTACTGGTAACAAAAAACACTTACATTTATGATAATTGTAAATAGTGTTTACTGTATACACTTTGTGTTCCTTGGTAACATAAGTACATTTATTTCTAAAGAATAATCACTAAAACTATCTGTAACCGACTAGCATGTAGTATATTGTGGTGTGTGTCTGTGAAGAGGATGAGCCTTTCAATACTCAACTTGTTTTAACAGAAAATGTCAACACAAGAAAGAAAACGAATGCATCAAGTGGCTGAACGGGGTCTTTAAAAACTCTTTACACAAGTGATGACATCAATAATAGTGTGTAAAGCTCAAAGTAGCAGAAAGTAACACCAATAACAAAACATGCCTTCAACATCTGTGTCCAATGGGAAGAAAAATCAAAAGTGGACAATGGCTTTATACTTTGTATTGATGCATTTGAATATTACTTCAGTGATAGGACAGTAGTGTCCTATTAACATTTTTCCTGTCTCTCTCGATTTTCAAACCATTAGCTCTCAAAACATGCAAACACTAATCGCCTGATTTTACACGTGTGCATTGTTTGTTTTCTGCAAAACACAAAAATATCCTCATGAAGCACAAATTTAACCATGTCCTTATATAGACATTTCAAGCACTCAAGCCATATGAATCTCATTTCTCTGAGTAAAATGTCATTAACCAGTACCTCAGGTGATATACGTAACCCCTCACCCAGGTCCTACTCGCCCCACTTTGCGTGGGCCTTGAACCTTGGTCTCCAGCATGGGAGTCGAACACTCTAACAAGGAGGCTAAAGGCTGCAATCTCTAGCGTCAGTCGCTAAAGCATCTCTTGAGATCAGAGGAGTGAGGTTTACTCGCACAGCGACTACTAGCTGGCCTCCGTTACACTCACCCCCCTAAACCTCACTCCCATCCGGGTCACAGCACCAATGTAACCCCTCTTCCCAGGTCCTACTCACCCTGCTATGTGCGGGCCTCGAACCTGGGTCTCTGGCGTGGGAGTCGGATGCCCCAACAAGGAGGCTAAAAGCTGCAACCTCTAGTGTCAGTCGCTAGAGCATCTCTTGAGATCAGAGGAGTGAGGTTTACTTGCACAGCAACTACTGGCTGGCCTCTGTTACATATGTAAAGTAACATTTTCCTATAACCTTTTAGGTTTTGCATGTGACAAATGCAAAATGTATATTTTGCAAAAAAAAAAAAAAATACTTCAGAAATTCATGACTTTGAGAAATGACTCATGAAATTGGAGGCTTGCTGGCTTGCTGTGCATGTTCCCTTTCGAGGCACTAAAGAACGCTTCTGCGTGATTGCGTCTTGAAGCATGAGAGAAATTCACAATGTTCACAAGTTCAAACTTACATATAATCAGATATGGTATAATATGCATATTTGGCATGCTGTCGGAGGAGAGGTCTCCAAGCTCAGAATTTGGCCCTACCCTAGAGCTACACCCCCACCCCCACCACGCCCCCACAGCGCCGGGAGACGGAATGACAAAGGAAAAACAGAAAAGCACAAAGAGTTCATCATCAGACAGAAAGAGTTCAATTTCAGGCATTGTTGCAGTTGGACAAGACCAAATCCTAAAAAAAAAAATTTAAGGTAAGGTAAGTTGGCTCTATACATATGCATCCTCTTGCGCTGACTTTACGAGGAAGGGGATCTGAGGACAGTTATCTCCAAGAAGGCTAAAAGGGCCTGACACCAGTGGAACCTAGAATATACTACTCCACTACTCAAAATATAATAGAGATCAGCTTAGAGAGGCTGGTTTCCTTAGTAGACTTCCTGGCAGCTTGGAAAATTCTTCCAAACATGTCTCAATGGGTCCTGCAGACTATAGAAAGAAGGTATAGAATACAATTTTGTCCTGTCTTCCTTTTAGAGGCGAATTTATGTTTCATTGTCTACCATTACCTCTGTGGATATCCCACCTTGTCCAATAACTGATTTGTTTAGGGTTCTCCCACTTGGCCACTCTTTACCTTCTCATTTCTTAGACTTTGTAGTCTTTTTAACTCTTTTGGCTAGCCGTTTAATTCTACTGAACTGGAAGTGCCCTCACCCTCCATCTCACACCCGATGGGAAAGAGATGTACTTTTATTAATGAAACTAGAGAAAATTAGGTATTCTTTTCACTGACCTAGCACTATTTTTATCAAACTTTGGCAACTCATTCATGAGCAGGTCCAAACTCTCCAGCTTGACCCTGCTCTTTGCATTTGAGTTAGCCCCCTAAAGTATGTAGATGTAGCTCTGGCTCCTCTGCAACTCCAGGACATTTGCATACTCAATTACATCGACAATTGGCTGATTTTAGCTCACTTGGAGCAAATGGCGGTTTGGCATTGAGATGTCGTCCTCGTTCATATGAAGGAATTTCCTTTTCTAAGGGTAGTATGGGATTCGACCATGTCTCCTCATGGACCATGGACAAAATCAAGCTAAGCCAGACCATTGCTGTGAAACAGGGTTACACATGGTCAGGGTTAAGCACAAGAGTCTTCGTATCCTGGTAATGTGGAAGAAACCTTGTTTCTTGTCCCAGGGTCCTGTGCTGGAGGTTTATTGTCATCACAAGACGCTTACGACAGACGCTGCCCTCCTAGATCTCAGGGGCCATCATGTGCTTGTCCAAACAGACAACACATCAGTGGTGTCCTACATAAATCATCAGGGGGGTCTGCGGTCACGTCTGCTTTACAAACTGGTACACCAGATTCTTCTGTGGGCTCAGGGCACTCTGCTCTCGATGAGAGCAGTGTACATCCCTGGGCACTTGAATCAGGGAGCAGACATCCTGTCAAGGCAGGGGCTGGGTCCCGGGGAGTGGAGACTCCACCCCAAGGGGATAGAATTGATTTGGAGGAAGTTCAGCCAGGCGTGGACCTCCAAAAGTGGACCTATTTGTATCTCAAGAAATGACCTGCTGTCTCCCAGAGATGGAAACTCGAGTCTGTGACTTGGACTCAAGTCTCACTTAAGTCGCAAAAATAAACGACTTGCGACTTGACTTGGACTTGAACTACTAACTCGAGACTTGACTTGGACCCGAGTCCCGAGACTTGACTCGAGACTTGACTTGGACTTGAAGACAGAGACTTGTGAAAAGTTTTGGCGTGACATTCCCAATTACATTCTCTATTTACTACCCCACACTGTTTGGATTGAACGAACACTTTCATGCGCATTTTATGACCCTGTCCATCCGACTCATTTCCACAGATTGGTTTAAGTCGCAGTGCATTATTATATCGCCTTATCACAAACGCGACACACAGATGGAAATGTTGTTTGTTGTTTTGTTTACTGTAACGCTTGTCTATACATATGTTTTGTTACCACCGGCGCTCACTGGAAGACTACATTTTCCAGCATTGCTTGAGATCTACAGCAAACTACGGTAACTCATAGCCTATAGCTCAAAATACACAGCACTTTTTTCCTTGCGGTGGTTCTAAATGGTATAATTTTGTATAAAGTTAGAAAGTAATAGAAATGATTTAAGTAGTATTTTGTGTGCTTTATTAGACAATTTTAAAGTAAAAGTAATCCGTTTTGATATTTAAATACACTGTTAATTACAATAACAACTAGCTGAAAAAATATATTGATAAAAATAGAACAAAGACTTGACTTGAGATTTCACTTGGACCCCTAAAGACTTGAGACTTGACTTGACTTGGACCTCAAAGACTTGAGACTTGACTTGGTCTTGACTTGACTTGGTCCTCAAAGACTTGAGACTTGACTTGGACTTGACCGCAGGGACTTGTGAACATGTCTGCTGTCTCCTCTGGTTCTCCTTCACATATCCAGCCCCACTAGAATTGGATACGTGGCTGAGGCTATATCTGTTGTAACGAATTACAACAAATTAATTAATTCAAATTATGGGTGACATTTATTTATAATTAAATCATAACGCGTTATGATCAATTATAATATAAATTGACCAAAAAGGGAATTATGCACATATATTGTGAATTAATTATAATGGATTATAATTAATTACATATATGGTTCAGGATTAGTTCTAGTTTAATAGTTAATTTAGAAAGACAGGTCTAGTTTGTCCAGCAAACTATCAGTTTTCTTTATCGACTATTATAAAAGGAGATTATTCCTCTGGCCACGAGAAATAATTTCCTATTCTAGCATGAAAGTGTAAAGCAGTTTGCAAAATCGAAACGTAAAAGTGACTTGATTTGCTGAATGAGCAACAGAAACAATCAAGCATGAATATAATGCATTTAATATATGAAACTACGAATACATAGGCTATACGGCTAAATATACATAAAGAATACAGATATATACAGAAATGAAAGTAAAGACAGGAAAAGAGAGAAGACAAGGAGTAGCAAAACTTACAGACAGTTCCTTAAGAGCCAGCAAAGAATCAATCTCACTTTGTGAGGTCGTGTAACTTAGCGCATCTAAGATAGATAGAAGCAGTACTTGCATGAGTTTGCGTGCTGAGTTTCAAAAAGATACGTGTCTGTGGCTGCAGTTCGTTGGCTTTTTCCGTCTCCGCGGGAAGTCTGAACTGAGAACTTGAAAGTTTGTTTCGCCAAAAGTGGTCGTCCTGAAGAGGAAAGGAGCGCGTGATGGGAGCACGGTTGCCAATGTCCAGCGTGGATTTTGAGGAGGGAAAAGTTCTCTTTGTCTTGTCTTGTGGCTCAATTTGAATAATTTATGATGGTTTCAGAATTGGTAACTTTTACTCCAAAAGACCTTAGAAATAGACTAATGCATGGTATCGTAACAGAACATACATAGTTAATTAAAGCATCCTGAGAGAATTAATTTAAGACTAAACATGGCCGGGTGAGAAAGACATAAAGACAGAGATACCGTCTTACACTCGCATATAAAGGTTTGGGGGTACAATTCACACAACTATAGTCGTAACTTAAATGAAATACATGATTAAAACTGAACTACATGCTTGCAAGATTACATTTTAATCATATTTTAATGAATGTGAATTAAAGAGAGTCCTGGTATGTTCTTCTGTGTGTGTGTACGTGTATTGGAGTTTGACGATGTCTGGAATGTGGCCACATGGCTTTGGTGTAATTCGATCTGAGTTGATCGTGATCGTTTGAAGTCACAAGGGAGAGATTTCGTAGGTGCCATAAAATGTGTTGAGTGCGTTGTTAATGTCAGCCATGCCAGAGCCAATGTGAGATTTACAAACAAAGTTCAAGAAGTTAAAACTTTAACGACATTTATAGTTGACTTGCTAATTTGATCCTGTGCAGACGCTACACTGTATACATTTCCCCTGATTACTTTGCTCCTGGGAGTTCTAGAGACAGTTTGCCAGGATGGGGCCCATCTAATATTAGTAGCCCCATTCTGGCTGGCCCGAATATGGTTCTCTGACTTGATATCTCTCCTCGAAGGCTCTCCATGGAAGATTCCCCGTCAAGTGGGACCAAATTGATGGGGACCAACACCTGAAATCTGGTCTCTCAACCGAGGTTGTTGAGACCATCCTTATCTGTAGAGCTCCCTCTGTGAGGAAACTATATGCCTTGAAGTGGAGAGTTTTCACTTCATGGTGCAGAGATCATCGGTTGGACCCAGTAAACTGCCCAATTGGTTCAGTGCTGGAGTCCGTCAGGACCGATTTTCTGCAGGACTATCCCCCTCCACTTTGAAGCTGTACATGGCAGCCATAGCTGCTTACTATGCACCTTTGGGTGGGGAGTTATTGTGTTGTCTTGTACACTGCTGTCTTGTTTCCTACATGGTGCTATGAGGCTGAGGCATGCAAGCCATGTAAGGGTTCTGGCTTGGGACTTGGCCATAGTAATAGAGTGTCTGCCTATGGTGCCCTTTGAGCCTATTGAGTCTGTCTCTAAAGTTTCTGACTCCAAAAACAGCTTTCTTGCTAGCTATCACATCTTTAAAGAGAGTAGGAGATCGATATCCCCTTCATGTCTAGAATTTGCTCCCGGCAAGGTAAAAGCCTTTTTACCCACCAATATTGCATCTATAATCTTACAGGCCCACCTTCTTTTCAGACATCAGACAAGTTTCAGACAGATCAGTTTGCATTGTCCACTCAAGAGCACTGAACACTAACTGTCCTCGAAGCTGCCCTGTGGTGTAGATCAGATCAGCTGTTTGTCTGCTGTGGATCATCCAAAAAAGGTTCCCTAGCGACTAAGCAAACAATAAGTAAGTGGATAGTCGAGGATATTTCTCTTGCCTATGAGGCATGTGGTCAGCCTTCACCTATGGCTGTCAGAGCACACTCTATGAGGAGTATGGTGGCTTCAACAGCCGTATTGTCAGGGGTGTCCCTACAAGAAGTATGTGATGCAGCAGGCTGGTCCTCTCTGTACATATCTGTGAGCTTTTACAGCCTGGACTTGGACTCCACTCCGGGGTCCCAGGTGCTTATGTCTTAGATTTGTGGTCACCATGATTCACACTAGAACAGGCATTGGTCAGTATGGTGTAGTGCGTATTAACATTCCCATAGTGTCTACGTCAGATGCAGAGTGGGAGGTTACAACTGTAACCATGGTTCCCTGAGAAGTGAACGAGATGCTGCGTTGTCCTGCCATACTGCCATACATGATTCTTGATTGCGCTTTGTAGATTCCTGGTCAAGACGTCAAATGCTACGTGATTGTTCAATTTCAGTTACACTCTTTTCTGCTTCAAAATTCTATGAAACATTTTAGTCAGGTTTTAGAACATTTCACAGCACTGAGTCAGCTGACCGGGGTGATTTTAAATCTTACTGCTGCATTTGACATGATCGATCATGAAATTCTTATTGGCCATCTCAGTTGTTAGATCTTGTTTTTTAGATCTCCGTCTTCTTTCCAAAATGAAACCTTTTCTTTCTTTTCAAGATTTTGAAAGAGTAACTCATGTTTTTATATCATCACGTTTAGACTACTGTAACTCACTGTATTGTGGAATAAGCACTACTTTCTTGGTCTCTGTAAATCCACTTACATTACACCTGTGTTAGCATCATTGCATTGGCTGCCTGTGCAGTTTAGAGTGGAGTTTAAAACCCTAGTGTTTGTTTTTAAGTCCTTAAATAACTTAGCCCCCTCATATTTGTCTGAACTTCTATCTTTACATAACCCTTCTCGAGCTCTTCGATCCAGTAGTCTTAGATTGCTCGCTGTTCCCAGAGTCAGACTAAAACAAAGAGGAGAGCATGCCTTTGCTGTTGCAGGCCCTAAACTCTGGAACAGGTTACCAGTTCACATCAGATCTGCTCCTACATTACAGATTTTTAAATCCTTGCATAAAACTTATTATTTTTCCATTGCTTTTAATGTGCCTTGATGTTTTATTTTTGTATTCTGACTTCTGTTGGTGTTCTGATTTTCTTTTGATATTTTGTTGGTTAAATTATCTCAGATTTTATCTGTGACATTATTATTTAATTGTTTTGCTTGTATTAATCTTATCCGATGTTGTAAAGCATATTGGTCATCTGCTGCTGTTTTAATGGTGCTATATAAATAAATTAAACTTGAAACTTGAAACTTTGGACTGATTTTACTTGTGCTTCATTACGCAATCAGACAGAGGGGTTCCTTCAGTGTCTACATCAGATGCAGGAACTCGTTCCCTTCTCAGGGACCCATTGTTACAGTTGTTCATCTAAAAATTTAAATTTACTCACCCTGATTGATGTTACAAAACAAGCTTTCTTTATTCTTGGGAACATAAAATATTAGATTTTGAGAAATGTTTTGTGTTGTTTGTTTGTTTATCTAGCCCATACATGAGAAGTCAACTGTCACTAAAAAAGCTGGTTACCAACATTCTTCATTATCTTCTTTTGTGTTCCACAGAGGAGAGTAAGTCATACAGCCTTGGAACAACATGAGGGTGAGTAAAAAATGACAGAGCTTTCATTTTTGGGTGAATATTTAAATTAAATTTTAAATTATTGCCTCAATGTAAGGAGTATTTTACAAACATGTGAATAACTGTACATTTAAGTGAAGTGTTGGGCTTAACATTAAACTAATCTTTATGCATGCTCTGCTTTTCTATCCTTGTTACTATGCAACTTCAGAAGAACTTCAGAATTTAAGAAGACTTGGAATATAGCGCACAAGTCATATGGACCACTCTCATGATACATTTATGATGCTTTTGCAGTCTTTTGTGGTGAAATGACAGAGCCCCATCTTGACAAAGCCTTATTTGTAGAAGTTGAAAGTCTTACATCCAGTGACGTTCTGTTGGAAATGTCAACTTTCCTTATAAAACACTGCAGAGCAAACAACCCAGACTCAACAAAATCCCCATACACAAAAATATGCTTTTATTTTATCAACTAATTCATGCTTCTCTTTCTGTTGAATCTTCTGAGATACATCATGGCTGACTAAGCAGATGTTCCACCAGATGCTTTTGTTGCATCTTCAGGTACACTCATTCCCCTCAGTATCTATCATTATTATCCATCATCAACTGCAGTAATATAATAACCTTAAAGAATTATGGTGAGTACCTGCAATCTCATCTACAGTGGCCCCAGAAAGTATTTTGACATTTAAATCAGACTTAAAAATGTACAAATGTCTTTTGTTTTAAAGTATGTAGAAATATCAAAGCATTTGCTGGAAAGAGATATAGTACAAGCATGCTTTTTCAAGCAAGACATGTCAAAATCATTTTTGATTGATTAAATGATAAATCAATTAATCCTATTCTATATAATGAACTGACTTCATACATCCTGTAAAAATCACCTTGAGAATTGTTCACAAACTGCTCAGAAAAGTGCCATTAGTTCTGAGAGCTCTAGCGTTATCTGTTTCCAGATGCCACGTGGTTTAATATTTTGTATATAAATTCAGTGCATTTGCATTGTCATGCAATGGCATTTTTACACATGACTTGAGTGTCCAAAAGTATCCAAATACTTTTGGGGCCACTGTATACTGTATGTAGATGTTCAAACCCACAAAAGAAAACAAGCAGTAATTAATTCCCTTTTGTTTGTGCTTCTTTATTTTTCTGGTCCCTCACATAATATTTATTGAATAAACACTGTATCTGCAGTAAAGTTGTAAACGCAGAGTGTTTGACAAGAACATTTTTGTAAAGGTTAATGCTCTGTGTTTTGAATGTGCTCAAGATTCTAAAAGTGCTTTTATAGTATCATGTATTGCTAAAGCAAATGGCAATAAATTATCAGAGGAAATATAGACACTGACAGAAAAACAGGGGCTGTACAGGGGCTTTCATTAGTGCTGATAATACACATAGATTTCACATACAGGATATATGTTTTCAGTTAGATGATGAAATGCATATATTAAGGTTTTCGAGTGCCATCAACACTTGAAAAACAAAACAGAGTAAAACAAAGCACCGATCGACACCCCCAAACCCCCACCCCCCTCACAAAAAAATAGCTTTTAGAAATGATCACATTTAAGACTTATTTACTGTGCTTCAATAAGGTATAGCTCTGTTCTCGATGAAAAGATTTCAATCACATTTAATATGAAGGTAGTTTATATCATCAGACATGCATTATGCACTTTACTCTGTTATACCAGGTTACATCACTGGCAAGCCGGTTAACTATGAATGTCCTTCGTCCCGAATTGTTTTCCGATTTGTAAAAGGCTTTTGTGCTGCTATGTAATTTGGAAGAGCGGATAGTGTCGCCTCTTTAGCTGTGTCCAGGCCTTTTCCTTCTTTGGATGAGAATCCCATACAATGCATAACCAGTTCAAGACATTTATGTCTGCATTTTGACACTGTACCATTAAAACCACAGCCAGACATAAAAATGGCCATATTGATGATTTGGTCTTGAATTCAATAAAAAGTCCACAGAAAGCAGTAGAGAGAGCATGTGTGAGAATAGTGGGACGTCCTCCCTGCTTCATGTGTCAACTCTTATAGTCCTGTACACAAAGTCACTACAGGAGCCAGATCATACAGGGGAAGGGAGACGATTGAAGGTTTAGATGCACACTAAAGATTACCTGATTAAGACTGAGAGGAATCGATAGTTAAAGGGAGAGTTCACCCAAAAATGAAAGTTCTGTCATCTTTTACTCACCCTCGTGTCGTTCCAAACATGCATGGCTTTCTTCCATTGAACACAAAAAAGGAAATATAAGAATCATAAAGGTGCAAAAGAACCATAAAAGCTTCATAAATGTGGTCCATATGACTAGTGCACTGAATTCCAAGTCTTACAAAGCCATTCAATAGATTTGTGTGGAAAAATAGCTGAAATTTACATTGTTATATACTGAAATGTTTTACATTCACCCTGGGTTAATTTGGCATGTTAATGCAATATGTAATGATATCTAATTCATAAACAAATTGTTTGCTTGAATCTTTTTGAAGAATCAGTTGATCCACAAAATCAGTCCGAATGTATCGTTCATGAGTTTGACTTATGGTTATGATTCTAAAATTCACACAGTTAATATATGATCTCATATGACTTCCCTTATAAGACTTGGAATACACCTCACAAGTCAAATTGACAATTTCAATGAGATTTTTTGTCTGCATGGACAAGTTTGGTCAGTACAATTCTTTAAAAAAAATTCTCCTTTTGTGTCATATGGATCATAAACAGCAGGATGATAAGTAAATCATGACAGAAGTTTTATTTTTTGGGCGTACTGTTCCTTTAAGGTGAGGGACTTATGTACATTATCAAGGAGTCAGTTACGCGTTGAGTGGTGCAACCATGGATCCAGCTTTCTACATCACACTGCACTTCGCCTTCAGCTTGTCTGCACGTCTCTGCTTGCTGGAGCGCATGTTCAGACTCATATCCCGCTTCTTATCCAGGTTTAGGAGCTCCTGAAAAAGCTCCTTCACGTTGGAGTTGGTCTTGGCTGATGTTTCCATGAACGCACATTTCCAGATGTTTGCCTGAGCTTCGCCCTCCTTGGTCTCCACCTCGCGCTGGGTCTCGTCGCTCTTGTTACCCACAAGCATGATGGGGATGTTCTCCACGTTACCTTTGATGGCCAGCACTTGCTGGTAGATGGGCTTCAGCTCCTCCAGCGACTGCCTGCTGGTGATGGAGTAGACCAGGATGAAGGCGTGGCCCTTAGAGATGGACAGACGCTGCATAGCAGGGAACTGGTGGCTGCCAGTGGTGTCGGTGATCTCCAGTGTGCATACGCTCTTGTCGCAGCTGATGACCTGTCGGTATGTGTCCTCCACCGTCGGGATGTAGGTGTCCCTGAAGGTGCCCTTAACGAAGCGCAGAACCAGGGAGCTCTTGCCCACGCCCCCTGCTCCAAAGACCACCACCCGGTAATCATTACTCTGCTCTGGCATGCTGCTCAGATTTATCGGGGTATGTGGCGGTTAAGTCTCGATTATTCCCTGAGATCTGAAAAAAGAAAAGGGTTTCATTTTCTACACATCCACATAAGAAGTGTATACAATATAAACTTGTCCTCTGAGGTGAACATTCAAACACAAATGAATAGAGATTTTGAAAACATTCTCATTTTCAAACATCAAACCAGAAATATATATATATATATATATATATACTTTCAGTCTATTCCAATCAATCTATTAGCAAGGAAATGAAGACCAGCACTGGTATATCTCCAAGTGACCTTCTACATTACTACACCATAGTGTTGTAGTCAAGATCACCTAATCGAGACCAAGTCGATACCAAGACCAGTGTGTGTTAAGAACAATACTTTGAGGGGTGGAGACCAAGACAAGACCAAGAAAATGTGAGACTGAGTCAAGGCCAAGACCAGATCAGCACTCAAATTCATCTTAGAGTTACACATTTATGTCTTAATGTCTTACTTTTAATCAATGAATACAATTAGAATAACAAGACACTATATAGAGCTGTTAACAATCAAATGAATTCACTAACAACAAAATTCATAGTTGCACTGCAGAGGTGGCACAGAAGTTGCATCTGAATAGGTAAAAAAAAATTACAAATGCCTAAACAATGTTTTATTTGAACATTTTAACATATTGAACAATTTATTGAACGTTTGTATAAAATCGATATCACGTTTGCAATTGTGCTCAAATTTGTGAAAACAGTTCTCTTGCTCATATAATTATATCATATGTTTTAATATAAAAATCCAGATCTCACTACTTTTTTGCAATAATATCTTACATTTTTTTGTGGGCATTTGTATAATCCCTCAATAATTTCTGACCCTGCACAACAATATAAATAAATCAAATTCAAAATAATGTTATTAAATCTTTTGTTTCAAATCAGTGGTTCGAAGCGTGTATCAAACTGTCAAAGTAACATGATTTCAGTAAATGAGGCTTCGTTCTGTCATAAGTGTTTCAAAATTTCAATGGTTCGCCACTGGGGGGTGTGACTTTGGCAGTTTGATACACACTCCGAACCACTGATTTTAAACAAAAGATTCGTAAAGCTTCGAAGCTTCATGAAGTAGTGTTTTGAAATCGCCCATCAGTAGATATTGTTGAATAAAGTCATTATTTTGTTTTTTTGGCGCACAAAAAGTATTCTCGTCGCTTCATAACATTAAGGTTGAACCACTGTAGTCACATGAACTATTTTAAATATGTCTTTAGTAGCTTTCTGGGGAATGAAAGTGTTACTTGTCTTGATGGCAATGCAGGCCTCACTGAGCCATCGGATTTTATGAAAAATATCTTCATTTGTGTTCCAAAGATGAACGAAGGTCATACGGGTGTGGAATGACATGAGGGTGAGTAATTAATGACAGAATTTTCATTTTTGGGTGAACTAACCCTTTAATAAATCAGACAATGCACTGACAATTTAGTGATATCCTTACATTTGTGGTTTTCACCGGTCTTGAAATAAAATCCAGAGTCTTAGTTTGAGACCAAAACAAGACCAAGAACAAATGCAGTCCACCGATAGTGGATTTTGCCCATACCAACAAGTAAGGTAGGAAAACGGTCAGATAACCAATAAATCAGTGATTGTTTTTAAAATCAATAACATATATCAAAATGTTAATAGTGAATAAATGGAAATCCACTCAATGTATAAGAGTGCTGAACTGTTTTAACAGTTTTATTAACTAATTAAAATGTTTTATAATTCCATTATTGTTATTTTTATTTTATTGTCATTTTAAATATATTTAATGATGTAAAATGGATTTTAGATCAAATCTAAATGTCATTTTAGAACGGCATCATATATCTTATCTATTTGCTTCTCATAAACATTATACTGTGCTTATGTTTGAGATTTATATATTTTATCATTCTGACTTTTTACACATTAACATTTTCTGGGGCTCACTGTTAACTATGATTATAGTGTACTATTTCAAAAAGCATTAAAAAATCAATATGTGCATGTCCCTTTCATGTGAATGTCACATTTTACACTAAAATGAAAGGAGATCTGCATATATTAAAGCCAGTAAAGGAGTACTATCACAGTGTGTTTTTGCATTAGGGCAATGAGAATTTGGGGGGGGAAATGTTTTTAAAAGTAATTTGGGTTTTTCTCCTATCCCAGCTTAACATGCAGAAATGGTTTAAAGTAATCCACTTGTAGGCTGATTCCACCAAATATGTAAACACTGTGGCACTATCAAAACATGGATCTGTTTGTTTGAGCACCCAGACTAGCACAATATAGCAACATCGACACAATCAATATTGTGCATTTGTGGTGGTATTGTAGACGGGGAAGTGTCTGAAATGACAGTTTGATGGTAGTGGCACAGAAACTACACATTTCACCTATAATTTTTTAAGGACAAAATATTGCAATACTAAAAAAGTCTTAAAAATAGGCTTAATTGTCTTAAAGCACAATATAATTTCTGATTTCTTTATTTTAATTTAGGGATGAAATATGAAGTGCTTGACATTTTTCATGAGATCTTTCATGAGACAATTTTCACTCAGAAATCACTAGTAAATTTGTGTGTGCGTGTGTACATTAGTGTACGCCACTGTATGTCTGTGTGCCTTTGTGAATTGAGTAGTACGGTCTCTGCTTCCATCGGCATCAAGGTCATCTATTAATGACTCATTTATCTTGCTGTGAAGCAGCCGTTGGACTCAGTCTCCTGTGGAAAGCAAGTTCACACCAGATATTTCCGGCACCTTACTGAATATTTGCAGCATTCGGAGACAGGGGCCACTTCCTGACAGCCTCAAAAGAAATTTACCTAAATGCCTAATTTTCACAAGATAGATCAATATACACACACCAGACCAATGCAGTCTGATTCAGAATTTTTTTTCTGTCTGAATTTTTAAGAGCTTGAAAATGCTCTGTGGGTCACACATCTACTTCAGCCCCAGAGGAAATTTCAGCAGTACATCTGAATTAGCGGTAATGATTACTATCACTCAGATGAACAGAGACCAGATGAGCCATACTAAAGACTTCCTCTTTGGTTTGCTGGCAGCATAAAATGAGTGGAAAGCAAGTTTTGAATATTTAAGATGTTTTGTTTTTCTCTGTGCATAGAACCAAAGACAAGCTTTCATAAAACTCATACATACATCTCATACATCTCATATTCCATCATTTTTCTCTCATTTTCAGACATTTTATGAAGAGGCTTAGTAAATTTTGTGCAATGGAGATAATGCACAGGACTGTGAGAGATGTGACGTGCTGTTTGAGAACAATGGAACAGGGATATGAAAGATAAATGCCAGATCCATGATAAATAAATGGCTGGATGAGGTACCATTTCTGTCCTCTCCACAGACACAACAACCACATTTCTGATTTTTAAAATACTCTATCAATATGAAGCTATGAGATTTCAGACAAATGCACAGTTTAGACTTACAAATGTAACATTTTGTAAAGTAGACCATCTTTAAATATTGATTTGATGAGCCAAAGATCAGAGTTTGATTGTTTCGTGTGTGCCAGTTCTACCCTGCTGGTAGACAGTAGTAACTACACCGCTTTCTCCATTCAATAAACATTAAATGTAGCCATGTATTCCTATAAATTCTTTGCAAGCTATATATAAATAGTTCAGTCATGAAACTCTTCAGAGCAGCTGATTGGTTCTCTTAAAGCTGACCACTTAAAGGAATTTTCCTTGACCTCCACCTTCCCCAGCACCACTTGCCAAGATCTGCTAGGGGGTTCTCCCTACTTTCCTTGCAGCAGCTCTTACTGTATTCACTGTATTTATGTGCATGTTTCACCAGTAGCCTCCACTCATGCAGCAGCAGCATCATTATATTACAGCAGATGTTTTGCCAGTGGGCGTTACTTCTGGTTGTTGTTTTGGAGGGGTGTTAAAAGTGCGAAATGGATAATCATAGTTTGGGATATGTGAAGCAGGATAGTTCACATTTTTGTGGTGCCATCAGCTAATCAGCGTTATGACATTATTTTATTTACATTTATGGCTCAAGTGTATGGAAGCCCATTTCTGCCACAAAAGAAAAAAATATGATTTGGTAAATCATATTAGCACATAAACATTAATAATAATGAAAGTCATACTTATTAGGGTTGGGCGATGTCTACCAAATTGACATCGGACGATGTCTACGGTGAAACATTGCGATGGACAATGACATCGGGGTGGGGTTGGGGGGTTAATTCATTGAAATGAATTAAAAACTCTCCCTCTGCTCTGCGCCAGTGGACACGCACATGTGGCACGCGTCTAGAGAAAGAGAGAACGCGCACAGAGCTGGAAGGGTTTGAATGATGCATGTTTGGCTTTAGAAAAAAACTACTAGAGGATATAGCGCTAAAATATTATTACCACAAACGATCCTGAGTGCTTGTGGTGTGATCCACACCGCTGTTTTGACGCGCTGCTCACTTCAATTAGAAATGGTGCTACCGTTCTGTCTTGTGGTCCGCCATTTGAATATCAGTGGTTTAGTTCGAATCACGTGGAATCATGATGTTGGCTCAACATCGTGATGTCTGTCAGCATCGCCAATGGACGATGGCATCATCTATCGGCCCAACCCTAATACTTGTGAGATAAAAAGTCGAAATGACAAAAAAAATCTAAATTAGAACATAAAAAGTCAAAATTATGACATAGTCATAATACAAAAAAATTGACTGTCATAATTTCAAGTTTTTATATAATAATAATAATGGCTTTTAATTTCATAATTATGACTTTTAATGTCATATTTTTTACTTTTCCAAGTATGACCAAGTATGTTATAATTTTGATTTAGTACTTTCAGCTTTTTATGTCATAATTATGATTTACCAAAGCATTTTGGCAGAAACAGGCTTCCATACAAGTGCCTTATTAGTAAGAGCCATTCACACCAAGAACATTAAAAGATAACTATTACAATAACTACATCAGCATCCACACCAATGCACACTAACATTCTGTTTATTATAAGCATATGCAGCAGTTACATCATCTGCCATTTTTAATGGTCATGCTCTGATTGAAGCAGGATGGATTCTGATTGGCTGTAAATGTTTTTATAGTTCATCAGTTCATTCTCATAGAATTAAAACAATTATTGAAACTTTATAGTTATTGTTATAGTTATTGTCCTTAGTGTGAACGGACCTGTACTCTTATTAATATACACACACATTGGTGTATATTATCAAATTGCTGTTGGCTCTGTTTCATAAAGCATTAAACTACTCAAAACTGTGGATTACAGTGATTTTACCATGGTTAATATTCCACAGCCTCTGTCTGCTTGGTTAGCTATCGATACACGGTACCCACTGAGGCATCGCAGTAGATGATATCGCATTTGTTTTCTGCTGGTTTGTACCAGTTTGCATGATGTCAGTATATAATAGGCCTTTGAACACCTAAGCTGTATTAGAGATTCTCCTTGAGCCACTTAGGGACATCTCAGTTGTGCATCGTTTTTGGGACTCTGGGAATTCTCTGGTTACTGTGGAAACAGACCTCGAGGGCATGTATAGGGTGATTGCGAGAATGAGCAAAAACAAGAATGAGAAAATGTCATCAGAGATACTGAAGAAAGAGGGAAAAAATTATTTCTAATGTTGCATGTCATCTTTCTGTCAGTTACCCTAGTAACCAACTGGCAAACAGTGGGTTTAATTTACGTCACTGCAGCCTATTCATACACTGAGGTGAAAGAAACTATTTATAGTGAAAGGAAAATATGTAATCTCAGATAAGTTTAGATTTTCTTTTATATTCATACTCAACATAATTTACTGATCCACACTGATTATTAAAAAAAAAAAAAGCTTAAAATCTACAGCTATTTCCCTGAGGTGAGGAAATGTGTAACTGAGGTGATCTGAAAGGCTACAGGAGACATGCGAACGTCTATCGCATGTGATGTCTAAAAATACCACATCCCACCAACTCAATTCTTACTCAAGCTCCTTGAAATCTCTGATGGAATGCAGATCTGAGATGGTCCGCGTCTCTTAATCAACGGGGTTTGCTGTTACAACAGGCGTTAATATTGCGCGTAAAGCTGTAATTAGGCAACATTCAAAACAGGCATCCTGTTATTTTCTCTCAGCCAGTTGGGTAATAAAGCACATATAGGCCATGCAACCTGAATGAGCATTTCGAAGCAATGGGAGGCCGTGGATAACAGAACATGCTATTTGAAAATTTCGTTTAACTTAATCATATGTCGCGTTCACATTCATACGGAAACAAATAGATCATCAGAGCTTCATTCACAGAAATTTACACTTAACGAAACGTCATTTCTAGGAAGGAAGAGAACGTTTTTTTTACGCGTGAAGTCGATAATCGCTTGTTTGTCGCCAAACAGGCGATGAATCACAAAATGCAAAGGCTCCTCAAAGTCATTACGTTGCTGTGCGCCGAAAGATGCTATTGCGGTCAGTCACACGAAATTCTACAAGGACGCGCGTCAAAGACATGAGCGTATCGATACATGAAAGCCGCATTTCTCTAAACGCTTTACATACTAAAACAATAATGTATATAATAGCTAGTGAAAGCGATGTATTCTTACCTGGCGACTGTGTTGCAACGTCCCAAATCTTGTTAGTCATAAATTATAGGAAGCATTAGGAGATCAAATACACGACAAATGTCTTACACTCTCTGCCGTACCAGTCCCGTTTCATTTTCTCGTGTTATTTGCATGGCGTAAATCGAGTGATGTCGCTGAAAATGCTGTTATTGCTCTTCGGGCGGGCGGGCGCGCGCGCTCCAGCTGTCCTACCACGTCCTCTCTGACGCACGCAAGCACGCGATATGCGGCTCACCCCCGCGTCCTGTGTCCCGTTACACGACGAGAACAAAAACCCCACCTGCTCTATACCGTTATACTGTTCTCCATCTACGCCATGTTGATCATACAACATTGTTCCGTCACTATAAGGGGGATGTTACATTAATAAAACACCATTTTGTCCTCTGTTGGCACACCCTGAGGATGGATGGAGGCACTGGAATGATATAAAATAGAATAAAACTTTAAGATAGCTATAAGAAAATATCTTGCTTTATCAAATATAAGAAATAAACGGATTAAAATTCAGATAGGTTATTTAAACGAGGTTTAGGCTGTAAGTACGCACCTGAAAAATATTATTCTATAAACGCCACTATATGGTTAAGAATATGTTGAGTCTATACGGTTATATACGGTTGAATCTTCACTATACAACACATTATTTTGAGACTGTGGATCAGATGCCATGTGTGCACCTGCTGATGTAATCAGGTTGTATAAATTACGCATTACCTAACGCATTTATAGCATATATATATATATATATATATATATATATATATATACATCAATATGTAAACAACAATTATCTATCAGCTATTAATATTTTAGAACAACAGACTACCTAAGCGTTTACACACCACTTATAAGGTGTGCTCATCTTGGTGTCAGTATGACCACTTTTGTTCAGTGGTGTATTAGTATTTGTCTCCCTCCAAAGGTTTTCTGATGAATCGACAAAGCAATCATTTCACAGTATAAGTGAAGCCTTCATATAAAACTTTCAAAACAGCATGCAGTGTTGGAGAGATTTGATTATTTATATAGGTAATGAACACGCATGTAACATAGGTCTATATCTCAAGTACTCGAGTTTGACATGAAGTATCAATGTTACTAAAAAATAAATAAATAAATAATTAAAAACTCATTGGCATCACACATCAAATGGGCACTACCCCTTAAAACTCAATTTGAAATCATTGTCATCAATATAGTCTAACACTGGAATATAATTATTTAATGACATGCCATTTAAACTAGCCTATTCTGCAAAAAGATTACTGACATTTTATAAGACTAATTAAAAAAAAATTGTATCTTAATTCCTCACATAATATAAATCACAATGTAGCTTACTCAATGATGACCAAGATGTTTGAATGTAAAATGCTTACCTCTTTTAATATTAGCCATGTTACCTGTGAGATAGCGACATAATTTTTGCTTCAAAGAGAGTGCTGCTCTATGAGTTTGTTTCATCAGATATTACAGACAAAAACTGTTTCACATTAACCACTATGGATGTGTTATTCCATTGTTTTAAACAAGCTTTGACGATTTTCCCATAGTCTTCCAGACACAACCTTTTTGACTCTAAGGCTCGCCAAAGTCCAAGAGAATAGTGAAAATCAATAGGGTCATATTTATGCATTTGCTAGACATTTTTATCTAGAATGACTTAGCCTACATGCAATTTATCAGCTTGTGTTTTTTTCTTAAACTTTAACCCATGACCTTTACATGTTATCCTCCAAAACTGTTTGTTCTATTATAGATCTGTGTTTCAATATGTGGATTCATCCCTGGATTTTTGTGAAAGCTGAATAAATAAGCTTTCCATTGATGTATGGTTTGTTAGTATGACCATATTTGGCCAAGATACGACTATTTGAAAATCTGGAATCTGAGGGTGCAAAAGAATCTAGAAGAAAATCGTCTTTAAAGTTGTCTGAATGAAGTCCTTAGCAATGAATATCCACTTACAAAAATACATTTTTGATATATTTACAGTAGCAAATTTACAAAATATCTTCATGGAACATGATCTTTACTTAATATCCTAATGATTTTGGGCATAAAAGAAAAATCAATAATTTTGACACATACAGTTGTTGGCTATTGCTACATACTTATGACTTATGACTGGTTTTGTGGCCCAGGGTCACATATTGGAGTGTGTTGTAACAAACTATCAGTGTGTGTTAAGTGAACAGTATCGTTTTTCCCCAGGCTATAATGATGTTTAATTCTGTTTGTAGCCAAGAATTGAAATATAATTGTAAGACAGTGACTGAATTTTCAAAGAAAACCTATATAAATAGAAAATTTAAGTAAAACTATAAAATCAACTGAGAGACAGGGGCTACTTGTCATTATACTTTTTAATTAATATTTTTCCCATATTTATCTTTTGAAAGTCAATTCCTATAGACACAAACCTTAAAGTATTTTCAAAAAAAAGCAACGGAACACATTCAGTATTATTGTCCAGGGGTCAGTATTATTGTCCAGGTTTAGCACATGTTGACCAATAGCCTACCAATATTGTTTTATTAATCAATCAAAATTAATCCATTTTATTTATTTTTTTAAATTTTAATTCTAATCTTTCATTCAGAATTTACCTTCATTAAATATATAACACTTGCCTGTAAGTATCCTTGTGTGGTTTTATTGTGTTCACATGTTTACATAAATGTGAAAACATTTTCACATTTCACATGATATTGCAACATCATTTCTCGACGGAGCTAAGCCTGCAAGTTCAGGTAATTGCATATTTTCTTCCTGCCAATATATACGTTCGACATAAAAATAAAAAGAGAGAAGGAGAAAAGCGAATGTGTGTGTGTGTGTGTGTGTGTGTGTGTGTGGGAGGGAGGGAGAGAGAGCCGTGACATCAGAGCGCGCAGCATCACTGAATGCAGGGCATCATCCCCACAGAGAGAGACAGCAGCGCCTCCACGCCCAGTAAACACCACCAACGCTGCTGAACATGAGGTAAGATTTAAACAAATGAAATCTATTAGCGTATATGTTAAATCATGGATGACAGATGGATCACAACACATGCATGTTTGCGGGTATTTATGCGTTAAATTTAACGATGAAATGTGTGTCCGTGAGACGTGATGAGGTCCTGATGAGAATATTTATGAGGGCGCCAGAGAAGACTTGCACACCAGAAGCGTTTTCCCACGAATCTTAAAGTTTAATGCCTAAATACGATTAAATTGAACTGGCTGATAAAAAAAAAAAAACACTTATTGTTTCAGGGATCCGAAAAACAGCGATTTTCTCTGTCCGATATCGTAGCTAAAATATCACGACCAAGGTCAACAATAAAACATCAAAGATATCTGCTCTACCCGAGTCATGGGCTTTGATATTCACAAATCCGAGGGTCATTTTCTTGTTCAAGTTATGATAAAAGCTTCGTATCAGTCATTTGAAAGCCATTCGATGCCCATCGAAGTAAGGAAATGATCTTGTGAAAATGTATTTCGGCCTCCATCACCTTGAATTTTGCATGAGCACAAAGAAAATGTGACGATTTATGTTATCGTACAATATTGTGTGTAGCCTAGTCTTTTTTTAATGTTTTTTTATTATTATTTTTTTACGGAAACTATTTTCACCCTAGACCAGACTCTGAACATGGCTCAATGAACATCAGAGCTAAGGAAAACTAAATCGTTTTATTGGATAGATAGATAGATAGATAGATAGACTATTATAGTCCCCTTCATTTCTTTATGAAGAATGCATAAATACCTTGGTCTGCATTTATTCATGGCATAGAACTATTGCCTGAAATACCCACTTTACTGATAAAGAAATGTAATAGCAATAAACAAATTCATAGTGAGGTGGATGGTTAATCCAGATTTTAAGAATTATTGTATGATAAGTGGATTATTATCTTGCACTGTTTAATTATTGTATGCTACGTGGATTATTATCTTGCACTGTATGATTATTGTATGATAAGTGGATGATCAGTTCTTTCATGATTTCATGGAGAATGCTTCATTAAGAGAATGTTTTATTAGCATACTTGTAGAGAGCACTAAGAGATAGAACATGAACATAGCTATTTAGCATACTATATATATTACTCTATATTTACTATATAAATTGCACAACAAGATGTTATAGTGCTGTATATATAATGTAAACCATTACCAATTACATTATTATATAGTGAGACTATTACCCCTATAAAACCAAATTCATTAAAGTGAGGCCACATCTTCTAAAGCATAAAGGCTGAATTCAACCAGCATTAATTCTAGATGTTTCAGGGACCATAACCAGGGAGTCACTGCCCTTGAAAACCCATGTCTGGACCACCCCTGTGCAGCTTGGTGACTCAACCTAGTCCCCTGGACATGGATGTAATGCGTTAGTTTCCCAAAAAAGGAAAAACGTGAACTTGTTATGTAATGTTATGTGAGAATAATAGAAACTGACACCCATAATGTTATAACTGAGTAGTAAAACCTTGCTAGCTATTCAGACACAAGAATATGGTTGTGCTTCATGAACTGTAGAGGCTGTTTGCTCAGGAGCACCTTGGAAATATTCTAATGAAAATGACAGTTAATCTTTAAAACAACATATAGGCCAGTTCAGTTTTGAAATTTTAATATAACAACATTTTATATATTAAAATGTCAAAATTAACATGTTAACATATTCGATTAGTTTTTTCAGTTTAATGTGTTAAAAATATTTGAAGCAAATAACACAGCATCCATTTTTTCATCATCCTTTAGCTAGCGTTACATTATATAATCACACTCTTAGTCATGCAAATGCTTTTAAACCATTCAAACGAAACGACACAAAAGAGAACACAGTGCTGTACTAGTGCGCACTGTCTGCGAATCTTCTGTCTGTGTGACACACACACGACTCATGCGCAAGAAAGCCGCATTAAATCAGTCTTAAATTAGTTAAATAAAGTCTTAAATGAACACAAGGAGTTGTGAGAAAATAGGATGCAGGAGTGTCCATAATGTCATTACCGGAGTGCCTGTGAGTATAAGAGGGTGCCTGCAATGTGCATCATCAGATTTTTGGTCTTCAGGAGCCATTTGTTTGTAGTAGCATCTGTGAAGACGATTTAGACACTTGAGGACACACACGATCTGTGCATTTGGTGTTTGCGTGTTCAGTTCTCGAAGGTTCTGAATGCACTGATTGTGAGGAATTCACAATGAGGAAGCTCTGTTCACGCTTGGATGCAGCCGGATGGAAGTTTTGGTGTTGCGATTTATTTATATGCATCTGACTCCGGCTAAGTAAGTCTGTAGAGTCAATTTATGCTATGCCCATTATGGTTGTGCATAGGCACAGCTAACGAGGCAGGCATTCCATCAGCATGGCGGAGTGGGTATTTGTTCCCATTGCGTCGATCCAAGATGCAGTGTTGAGTTCCGCTTTGAAAGGGAACGTCTCAGGTTACGACTGTGATCATGGTTCCCTGAGAAGGGAATGGGACACTATATCTCATTGCCATGCCTCTGCACGTCTCTTCTGACAAAGAAGTTGATGATTTACATTGCAGGTGCCCTCTTATACTCAAGGGCACTCTGGTAATGATGTCATGGACTGTCGTTGGCCAATAAAATTGTTGTCTTTACACACATGCTTCAGACACCGGTCACACTGATGACGTTCCCAACAGCGTTAATACAAGATGCAATGTCTCATTTCCCTACTCAGGGAACCGTGGTTACAGTCCTATCCTGAGACGTTTTTTGTTGTTGTTGTTGTTTTTAGAGGTGTGGTCCAACAGCTGGAAAGCTTATGTAATTTCTGTTGTTTATAAATAGAAGGTCTGATTTGTAATTTGTTTGTTTTTTTTTTTCTTCCTCAGCATACATAATATGTATGATGTCAAAGCTGATTTTAATAAAGGTTTAGTCATGTTGTGGTCAGCATAGATTGAAATATAATCAGAGCTGGGTAGTAACGAATTACATGTAATCTAAATTACGTAATCAAAGTCCAAAAATCAAGTACTTAGAGTAAACTATTTTTTAAAATACTCGTAATCAGACTACAGTTACTTTTTTATGGATTACATGATTACATATTATTTACACAATGGCAGTAAGTTGTTCACAATTCATTGATTCTCCTAATTTTTAATTTTTTTAACATTTATATTTTTTTCATAATAAACCTTCCGCTTATATACGTTCGTGATTCTTTGAGTTTTTCCTGCAGTGAGGGGGAAATATAGATGAAATATAGATGAATATACAGTATATGAAATATAGATTAAATATATATATATATATATGAAATAATAATTATATAATAATAGTAATAATATATGAAATATAGATTAAATATTTGATGTAGCAGTGATATTGCTGTGAATTTCATGTTTTTCAATATTTGTTTTTGTAATGTTGCTGTTTTCTAAATTTACTTAATTTTAAGTAAATATGTTTTAAAATCATAAGATGTGATTTTGTATTATTCAGTGTTACTATCAGCAAACACTAACAGGTACATTAGTGTTAGTATTTTGAAGTATTAACTGTCCATACATTGCACTTTAAAAAGAATCTGTTGAGGCTCTTGTTGGTGAATAGAATATATTTTTTGGAATATATTTTTTCTTTGTGTCTGTCAAAATAGTACAAGATTGTTCTACAATATATGTGACGTCAAATAAAGGTTAGCACAAAAGTAATCTAAATGTAATCCAAAAGTAGTCAGATTACATTAGCAAAAATGTGTAATCTAAGAGAGTATATTACTTATTGCAAATTTTGTCATGTAATTTGACATCATGTAAAATGTCATGTAATTCATAAGTAATCTATCCAGCTCTGGATATAATAGACAGTATATCTGTTGAAAGACATGCAAGAACTTCAGCTTAGAATCTGAAACCTGGTCATAATAAAATATTCATCTGTGCTTGCACATTTTTAGAGATTCAATGCAATTTTCCAGTCTTCAGGGATGTTGGAATTAATGATATGGAACATATTATGAAGGTTACTGCAGTGCTTTTTTTTTTAAATAATAATAATAAATTAATGTATTAATTTAATAATGTAATTTTTTCTGTAAAAAAAAAAAAAAAATGAAAAATATATGGTTGCATATTTCTTTTGGCATCTCTCCTGTCCTGCTAAAGGTCCTGTCCTTTGCTTACCATTAGATGAAATTGTGATGAGTCATTAATATTACTAGACCCTTGGTCATCTAAATAATTCAGTGACCTTACTTTATAACCACACTGTTGATTCTTTGGCATGGAGACTTCAGTGCTCATGCAGAGGACATAGGATCAGCTTTATAAGAAATACCTTCATTAAAATGTTAAAGTAGTCCACGCAATTCAGTTTTTACTGGCTGGAAAAAGGGGTATTTGTTTTGGAACATTCCAAAACCATATACACTCAATGAAATGTCTGACTATTCCCCTTTGGATGATGGATGAATTGCCTGAATTTGCAGCCACCATTTTATACAAACCGTCACACAGTACAGGATTACAGTCCGGGTTAACATAGTCTCTTAACAAACACATGACCTGCAGGATCAGATATGGGATTCTCAGGCATGGTGCCTTCCTTTGCAGGTGCTGTTTCCTTGGTAACCAGACGGTCTAGGAGTGAATGGTTGTTGTGAGATGTGGTCAGGGAGGGGGGAGGAGTGTAAGCATCCTCCATCTTCTTTGTTCTCATTCCTACTGCTTGTGGCCTACTTTAGTTCATCGTATCAGAAACCCTCTGCTCAACGCATGTCTGCTTGCAATATTACTAGATTATTATGGGGTTTAATAAATAATATGTTAAATTGTTTTTTTCTAATTAGCTTATCTCTGCTCTCTCTTTATAATATAATATAATATAATATAATATAGATTCCTTGCCTTTGCTAATCATGTGTTGGGTGCACATGAATGCATTTACAATGTCTTTTGGTTATGGTATATACCATTTTGATACTGAAAGAATGAACAGTCTGATTATATTATATTATATTATATTATATTATAGTTGATTGAAAAATTACTATGTTTCAGTGAGGCTGTTTGCTGACCTTCCCGTCATTTGCTGTTAATGTGCTTGCCCACTGTTGTGTGTGCATGAAGAGCCTCAGGCTGTTGTTATATCACAGTTAGGGAGAACTTTAGGACATAGAGTCATAGCTACATGTGTGAGCCACTCACACAACATCCCTGATTCTCTGTTCACCTGACACAGTAAATATGGTTAAACTTTCAACCATGTGTTGAATTGCCCATAACCTCTAAAAACTCAGTCAGTACAGAATTGTTTTCAGAAACATTTCTGTGCCAAAACAATAATTAATATATCTGACTTACTTATACTTTTTCTTTTTTTTTTATTATTTATTTATTTATTTGCAATTCTCTAATTCAGAAGTTAATTTATGGTCTGGCATCATTAAATATATATTGTAAAAAAAAAAAAAAAAAAAAAAAACAGCAAACATACAACAGCTCCCTCATTTATGACTAATGTCTTCTGTTTGTTCTGGTTGTTCTAAACAAAAGCTGCACCATTAGACTATTTCATTGCCTCTAAAAAAGAAAAAGAAAAAAAAGAAACACCCTCAGCCTATTTATCTGTCCTCTCTGCCTTTCCCATGTTGCTCAGGGAAGGTGTGCTGTACAAATGTAGATCTGAGGATCACAGCATACAGTGAGACAAACTGTATGTTTGGGTATCACTTTATGTCTAGTCACAATGCAGGATCAGATGCTGTGATTTTTAGAGCATTCCCTTCTAAAGAGAGCAGGGATAGGGTGTTACCATGGCAACTATTGAGAACTGCTGCCCCGCATTGGCAGCTCACTAACACTCTTTCAGTTATTTTCCTCAAGGGATAGATCTTTGAGCAGATTACCCAGCATCCACTGCAGCATATAAGGCAGAGCACAGAAAGCACAAAAGATTAAAAAAAAAAAAAAGGAGGAATTGCCATTTCCTCTCCTGGCATCATTAATTTAACAGTTATTGAAACACCTCCAGGAGCCAATTAAAATGCAGAAACATCTAATGTCTCTGCATGGTGCCCTATTGGTTGTGCATTCAGCCTATTAGATCTGGAACAAGACTAGCCAAATGAAAAAGATGAACCAGCTGTGCTTAAATCCCTGTGGACGGTCACACATGCTTCATCATCAAACATCTCTCCATTTTTTAGCTCTCTCCCCCTCTTTTTATATCTTACCAAAGACACACTTTCAATTTAGGGTCTCCTGCGCTGTCCAGAATAATTTATGCTGTCTAAACCCTGCTGAAATTACAGAGAGATACTGTGTTCACTGTGTCCTCATAATCTAAAAGCAGTTGTATCAAATTCAACCACTGTTCTGGCCATCGTGTTCCTGGTAAATTGGTTTTCTCTATTGATCTGTAAGTCTGAATTTTAATTGATTGATTTTGGGGCTGTGCATGATCTTTACATAATCCAGCCTGTCCTTAGATGGACCTCACCCGAGCGTATAAAGGCGCATGGCTCTCCAGAGAGGTCTGATTGAGTGTCGTGGGGTCTGGCCAGCTCTGGTAATGTAGTTTAACACTGGCTAAAACTGGGATCTGTTCATTCTGGAGAACGCAGCAGTTTGTTTGTGAGTAAATCTTTATTTGACTAATGGAGGGCTATTAGAGCAGAATTACAGAGACTTAATTTAGACAATTAGAGGATAGTTGTGATTGCAGTGAATGCCTTGGTATTTCGTATCTGTGCTGCTAAACTATTTGTGCTACAAACCAGTATGTTTATGATTATAAATTAAAATAAGTTAACAAATACCAGTTTGCAATTTCAAGCTGTGAAACAGACTGTTTTTGAACAGCTTAAATAACTGGAACTGGCTGACACCGGTCTGGAAGCCTCGCATATTCAAGTTAAAAATGACCGTGCCCACACTTACATTAAAAATGAGGTAGATCAAAATAATTCAGTAGTATGTGGATGTGTTATGTAAATGTTACAATGTAACACTGTATTGGCCTGTGTTAGGTTGTGTTAAGCTGTGTAGGGTGTGTTAAAATGTGTTGAGTTCTATTAGTGTCCTTTAAGCTGTGTTAGAGTGTATTAAGGTGTGTTTGTCATGGGTGGTTGCATAATAGGGTTGGGCCAATAGACGATGCCATCGTCCATCGTCGATGCTGACAGACATCGTGATGTTGAGCCGGCATCGTGATTCCACGTGATTCAAACTAAACCACTGATATTCAAATGGTGAGCCGCAGTCCGCATCCGGACCCCGGCATGTTTCCATCTGGACCACGAGACAGAACAGTAGCGCCATTTTACTGTTTCTAGTTGAAGTGAGCAGCGCGTCAAAACAGCGGTGCGGATCACACCACAAGCAATTGGGATCAGGGCTTGACATTAACTTTTTTGCTCACCAGCCACTGTGGCTAGTGGTTTTCCAAAGTTACTAGCCACTTAGCATTTTCACTGGCCACAATTTTGCTGTTGAGAAATTACATTTTATATGATTAAAATTGACTTTGGCATGTTTAAATTACTTGATTTTGAGTCATTTTACTTGATTTAGAAGATTTAAAACCTTTTTAAACTTTCAAATGCAGAGTGACCACCGAAATCAAGACATTGTATATCAGCTGATATGTACAGGTGGGCAAGAGGTGGGCAATATGAGCACAGGCTAATATGAGAAATTTTATTTTAAAGTTATTTTTGTTAGGCTATATAAAAGAACAAAGAAGCAAATTAGCAAATTACAAAAACAATAGTAAATTAAAAAAAATCTTTTTTTCAGAGACAGTAGGTTTATTTAACATGTATACATTTATTTAACATCTTTTGTTGTTTGATTAACATTAATGACAGACAGGTATTTAATTGGACTGCTGAATGCATGGACGTAATATACAGACACATATCCAGTTATTACCATAACCGACTGTATCCACGTGAGATAGGCTACTCCACACGATGGACATTTTGACATCTGTGTGCGTGAATTTGATTATTCAGGCACAAGGTGAACTGATCGCATACACGACAGAGAGAGAAAGATTGTGTGCCATTGTGTTGTGTGTCATTCAGCGCGATTCCGCCTATCCCGCCTTCACTAACTGCAAGTTAATCGATAACAAATTATGATCGGATTGTAATTTTGTGCTACAACGAGCTTGGCTACCTTTGATTAGGCTGTAGGCTGAAATTATATTCAACCCGCCAAAGTGGCTAGCGGGAGTGACTGTCTTATCCGCCACAGCTGAAATCTACCCGCATTTGGCGGGTTGGCGGGTGTTAATGTCAAGCCATTATCATTTGATCATTTGTGTGGTAATGATATTTCAGCACTATATCCTCTAGTAGTTTTATCTAAAGCCAAACACGCTTCATTCAAGCCCTTCCGCTCTGTGTGCGTTCTCTCATTCTCCAGACGCGCGCCACATTAACGGTGTGTGTCCTGGCATGGAGCAGAGAGAGTGTTTTTATTTAATTCCAATGAATTAAACCCCCCACCCCGATGTCATCGTCCATCGCAATGTTTCACTGTAAACATCATCCGATGCCAATTTGATTTCCCAACCCTATCACACAACGCAGGAGAGCATCAAACAAACAGTCTTTCAGAAATCCAAAATCCAACACGAAAGGGAGGCCTAGGTGGAACCACAGTGACGAGCAGCCGAGGTGCAGCCAGGGTGCTGGAGGACTGAGGCAGAGCCAGTGTGACTAAGGACCAAGGCGTAGCCAAACAGAAAGTGGAGCCCGACGGAGCCAAAGGAGTGGAGGGACAATGCTCAGACAAAGTCCTGGAAGTCCATGGCGTTGACAGAGCGACTACTGACCAAGGCAAAGATGGCCGGGAGGGAAGCCTGGTGGAGCCACAAGGACGACGGTCCCAGGTGTAGCCGAAGGGGCAAGGAGCCAAGGTAGAGCAGACTGCTCGGCGGGCCGAGGTGGAGTTACGGGCTCTGCCGTGGGCACAGGCTCTCGGCCCATGGGGGGCTTGGCTGAAGTCTGGCTGTGCTCTGGGTCCTGAGTGGGGCTGGCAAAACCAAAACTAAAACACAAACAAACTGAACATAAACCTGACAATTTTGGGTGGTTTTAGGGGCTGTGCATAGTGTTGGACTGCTTCATGGCTGTATTAAGATGAGCTGTTTTAGGGTGTGTTAAGCTGTGTTGAGCTGTATTTAAAATGATGTTTAAAATGTGTTAGAGTGTGTTTAAATGTGTTAAAGATGTGTTGGTTTGTTACTGTATGCGGTGTTGAGCTGTAGTCTCTGTTCAAATGTTTAGGGTTATCTTAAGCCTGGTTTGTACTCGCCGTGTCTGCACGAGCGCGAAGGTGTGCACGGCAAAAATGACGTCAGCGCAGTGTGGGCAGTCGTGCATGTTGAGTGCACAAGACCTCATTTCGCGTAACGATGTGCACAGGATTTTTTTGTAACTTTCCACACTGCTCCGCTTTCGATGATGCACAACTTTGAGACGATTCTGGCCAGGCAGGTATGTCTGTACCAGCATCTTATTTTGTCTAAATTAATTGCTTACATTTACAAAATGAGCCTACAATAGCAGAAACAACCCTTTTTAATGAAAATAAAGGTCCATGTTTAATAAAAAAAAAAATGTTCATGAAATTAAATGAAAATGTTTAATGAAATTAGGGAATATTTAAGGGATTGTTGTTTAATATAATTTTATACATATATTCTCATATCCATATACAGTATTTGGTTCTAATGTCACAAGTAAGAATCTCAAGGTTTACTGGGTTTTATAGGATTATTTGGTTCTTTTGTGGTGTGAGTTTGGTGAACCTGTAATAAAAACAAACATCGTCGCCAGGCAAAAGTATAAATAAGGCTTTAAGATGTGTAAGGCCATTCTATAGTAGTATTATCAGTATCAGGTTGAGGTTTATATTATTATACTGGTGTAGACCCCACTTTAAAGCATAAATAGATTCAGATGTTTGAGGTTCAAGCTTCCCCATCCCCTAGCATCTGTTTCCTTCCTCCATACTGTAAATCTGAACTAAACAACAAACATGACCACACATCATTAAAACATGGAAGTGTTTAGGGTATGTCCATGTATATTATTACTGGAGGGACAGGAGCATATAAAAAAGACAGAACGCCGGGAAAAGACAGCAGAGAAGACTAGTGACAGAGAGAGTGGGGGAAATAAGAATGTTTAATGTGTTCCTGATCTGGTCTATAGTGGGGGATGGTAAAAAGGGTTGGAGGAGCTGCTGGCACCAGTCACAGAGAGAATTAACACAGCCGTGAATAATGTAAACCTGTCATATCAACCGCAAGGAGGCTCTGTTCATACAGACAGATGGCTTGGTGATGATTTTTTGGAATTTGGTCATCCAGAAGCTTAAAGGCAGACTTTGCTTTCATTGTGTATTCCAGACATGGCTTTGCATTTTTCAAATCTAATATGGTATACAGAATGTAGTATTTGTTTTTTGAGGTTGAATGTAAATTAATGTCAAGCTGAATTTATGCGAATAGTGCTTTTCACAATACACATTGATTCAGCTTTACAGAAAATCATTATGTTAATGTTTATCATATCTTAATATCTTAACGTTGCATTGCAGGCTAGAGCTGGGTGATAATATAGTTTACATATTGAGACGATACAAGCAATCAGGCTGTTGAGATTAGCTGTATGCAATTGCTTTACGTGAATATATGCATGCGGATAAAGTTGGACATACTACAGTATATATTCAATTTTATATATAGAGTTGTGGAACATTTCATGTTCCATTTGACATTTATACAGCTTCCTGGTTAAAAGCACATGCACACCATTTATCTTACACTACCTTTCGCTATACTCTGTGACTTATCACTGTTGGACAGTGTTGCTTTAGAAAATGTACTAATTTACCGACTATTTGATTGCATTTTTTGAAATATTTGTTTTGTTAATTATTTTCTCATCTGAGTTTCCATTAAAAGTATAATCTATATATCGATTATAGTACATACACCAGGTAATGTTTGATATGTAATAAGGCCAATAAAAAAATGTATATGTATTTTTGGATTCAATGTTACAAATGTCAGTTGTTCTTTTAGGCTTTATCTGAGTTTTCTCTTTAATAGTTGCCAGTCTGTCTGGAAACCCCACGGGAAATACATTCAGGCCTGGCCAAGTTTGAACATTGATGAAATATGAAATCAATCTAAACTAAATTTGGCAGATGATTACTTAAACTATTTTGCATTAGCTGGCAGCAGTATGAAATGTTTCTGAGAGGTCATGAGTCCTGACAACACCTCAGCTATTAGAGAGGGTTTTTGGCTTGTGGGTAATTTATTTACAGTCCTGAATATATGTATGCTTCTGTGGAGGAAAAGAAGGCAAAAAATAGTATTTCCTTCATATTTCCTCACTGTTTTTATTTTGTATAAATGGCAGATTAAAAAATGTTTTCTAGCTGCTCCAAAGTAGTCCATTTTTTGATTGTTATCTGGTCCTAGCTGGTCTAAATTGGCTGACACTGTTTATTAGCTGAACTACCATGTTGGAACTACGTTAAACCTGGTAGACCATCTTGATCAAGGTGATTAGAACTGGTAGGCTGGTCATGGGGAGGTGCATACACTGAAAAAAATAAATAAAAACAAAGATACTTTTAAAATGAACAAATTAAAAAATATTTAGTTTTTTTCAAATTATTTGATTTGTTTCAAACCTTAAATTTTGACTTAAAATGAATTTAAAATATTTATTTTCCAAAAAAAAAAAAAAAAACATTCATACAAAGGGAAAAGATTATTTATTATAAAGGAAGCAGTAGAATATATTAAGCAACAACCAAAATGTTAGAAACTTTAATTTAACAACATTAGATGTAACATAAAACCTTAATGTACATAAGAAAAACTAAGAAGAAACATAGTTATTTCAACGAAAATCCATCAAATGTGAAGTGTCACGCAGGGAATTATGGGAATGTCAATTTACGGTTTTTCACTGTAAATTATACAATGACTTGTTATTTTTCACTTCCAGAAAGTGTAAATTTAATGGTATTTTACCGTAAAATTACATTAAATGTACTGTTAGATTTATTACAGTTATTCACCGTATATAGTACGGAAACTTTCTGTAAACCGATTAACTGTTTTTCACCGTTGCATTTTTACAGTCTTTTACTGTTAAAATCACGGCCATTTTTTTACAGTGTACCTTACACTGGTATGACTTACTTTTTCAACGTTGTTCTCAAAGGATGCTGCAATGTATGGTTGACTGCAAACCATACTGCAACTGTGATTGCATTGACTCTGACCCCTGCCCTCTGACCTTTTCAGGGATCCAATCGAGTGATGATGTCATACCCAACGGCCTCCTATGACCAGCTGGTGCGGCAGGTGGAGGACCTCCGTAAGGAGAACTCTCACCTGCGCCGTGAGCTTCAGGACAACTCACACCACCTGTCCAAGCTGGAGAATGAAACCTCTGACATGAAGGTAAGTGAAGCTCAGATTATCACAAAATTATTAAACTGACAGCCTTGGTTCCACAGCTGTCAATGGGCCTGTCACTGGTCCACCCAATTATGAACATGGCCCATAAACTGGAGTCAGACCTGATACTAGAGCTTTAGATCTGGTTCTGAATTTACATAACAGATCATAAAACGGAAACTGTTACACAAGGGTAATGTCTGAGAATGATAAACATAATGGTGCAGTGTGTGTGGACCATTAGTGGCACAAAACGAAATTGCAAAAATAATAACTAAGCAATTTTCAAAAGTTTCCAAGCAGGTTTGCTATAAACACTGTACTGCTCTTATCTTTTATTGCTTGGACAAACTAGTAAATTTTCTGGTAAAAGGCTTATTATAGGTATATTATAGTCCTCTGGCATAAGTTGACATTTTGAATAGTTAAAAAAAAAGCTATATTTTGAAAGCACCACAGAGAAACATAGTTAAAATTTTCAAAGTCAACCTAAGAATAGCTAAATTTGTTGTTTTTGCAAATTAAAATGGGTATAAAAATAATATTTTACTTGTGTAGTCCTGTGTATATTAGGGATGCACCGATCCGCCTTTTTCGCTTCCGATACCGATTCCGATACCTGGGATTCAGTATCGGCCGATACCGATATCGATCCGATATTCAAGTAATAATAAAAACAGTGCTAAATTACCTAATAAACTGTATGCCTCACTTTGTGGAAGAAACTGGGATCATTCTTTTGTGCAAGGCATCAGGTTTGACTTAAACATTACTTCCCTAACTTTGTAAAACAAAATAACAAACAGACACAAATGTAGTGAATTATTTATTAAATAATTGTGCATCAGTGCAACAACTGTAAATAAACCAATAGCTTCACTAGCTTGGTAGACATTCAAAATAAACAGGAGTCCAGCTGATTCCTTCATCCATGACTCATGGCTTGTTTTTCATGAATGTTTGAGTCATAATACATGACATAAACTAAATATATTTATACTATAAAATTAAAAGACATTTCTTTTAAATTTATAGCAGAGTTTTTTTTATTTTTATTTTTTTTAATGAGGCAGCAACATATGACAGATAGGACAGAACAAAAAATTCTATTAACAATCTTTCATTGCGCAAAAGTATTATAATATGAACGGTTCCCATACAGAGCGGCACAAAGCGCTTATGCGCATCCCGTGTGCAGAATGATGCGCTTGAAGCATCATGAAGTCACAGCGCGCAGCGGCAGCGCTCTGCATTGAAAAGTTCAAAGCACAAAGTGAAGATATATTGATGCGTATTGTATTACCGGTATCGCTGTCTACAGATGAAGTATAATAATAGAAACATTGATTCATCTTGGAGAGAGTTTTTTTTATTGTGTTGACTGTCGTAACCGAACGCGACACGCAGTCTGAATGCTGAATGGAGAATGACTGACAGCCGCAGCGGAGGGAGTCATTTAGGTGATCTTTAATTTAACGACTTAAATATTTATCTGTACCTCAAATTAAACTATGGAATGGTTTCAGAACACTTGGAATGTAGTGCACGGAAACTTTATGGTGCTTTTTAATGTTTTTGTGCCTTTTGTGGAGCTTAACAATAACACAGAATAGTACACGCACAATATCGGATTTGGATCGGTCCCATCCGGCTGATACCCGAGACCCGGCAAAAATGGCAGTATCGGAGCGATACCTGATCTGAGTATCGGATCGGTGCATCCCTAGTGTGTGTATATATATATATATATATATATATAGTACCCCCTGTTTAGTTCAGTCTCTTGTCAGTTCTTGTTGACACTACATGTGGTTTTGGACTTTGGATGTTTGATTTTTTTTTTAACCCATTGTATAAGTTTTGAGTCTAAACCTCAAAAAAGTATTGTGACTCAAGTTTAATCATTTGGAATATTGTCTGTTCAGTATTTGTGATCGTTTTGTTATTTTCTATATGAAGTACATAAATATTTTATAATACTGTTGGTCATGTTGAGCAGTGTGTTGTAGATCTGCTTGGCAAGAGCAAGTCTCCATTGCATGCATTTGTATCAGTCATGACCTACTTTCCACAAAATGTCTGGAGACGCTAATGATGAATGCCCAGCATCTCTGAGCTGAATGATGTCCGAGCACATTTTAAATCACTGTTGTCCATTACAGCTCTCAGTTGAGCAGAAAAGGCAACCATTAGACCATGGAGCTTATTTTATTATTGACCCTGAGTCTTAAATTGCAGAATGTTTGATGTGTTACATGAGAGTGGTGTCGGTTCAGCTTTCGTGTTCCAGTAAAATGGGAGTGTCTTTTTTTTCCTATCATATTCATATTAATTGATTCTGCTCATGCATATTACACCAACAAATCACATAAATCCACTGAAGATGGCATTGAAATTCATCAGATGAAGAAATACTTTTAAAAGGTTGTGTGGGTTAAATACTGCAGATTCATGCCTGTTTTGTCAGTTTAACTGCTTTGGAGACATTAATCCTGTAGGAAGTAAAACCGCTGAAGAGCTCATTATGAATCAACAGCTTTGTTCTGTCAGTTTTAGTTTGTTTTCACAGATACTACTAATTTAAAATATGTAAAAACAGTTGCAACATTAATATATAAAAAAATTCTACAAATGTGCATTGTATTTAGACTACCATTCAGTAGTTTGAGGTCTGTAATATATTTTTTTTTTGAAGAAGAAGAAGAAGAAATTATTACTTTTATTCAGAAAGTATGCATTAAATTGATCAAAAAAGTGACAGTAAAGACATTTCATTAAAATTTTATTTCAAATAAATGCTGTTTTTGATACAAGACATCATTGTTAAACAAATAGTTATTTATTATTAGTAATAATCAGAATATACAACTATTTTGCCATGTTTATTTGTCTTTAGACTGTTTACAGTTGCTAAGCATATTAATAAGTTGTACAGCTTGAGGAACTTGAGAGTCAGAATTTAGAGACTTAAAGGGATTGTTCACCCAAAAATTTTATCATCATTTACTCTCAAACATACCTTTCCAAACCTGTACTGTATGTATGTATTTCTTCTACCGAACAGAAAAGACAATATGGATGATAAACACTGAGACTGTCTGGTTTGATTGAATGGATGACTCGGAGATGGAGAGAAAATGGGCTTTTATTTGACAATAAAACAAAAACAAACAAAAACTACCCTGTGGGGGAAAACAGGACTGGCAGCTGGACAAGGCAAGACTGGACAAGGTAAACAGCATCAGGCAGGGCAGGACACGAAAGGTAAATAATGACAACGAAATGGCACAGGACTGCAAACACAAGAGAGGCCGTTTACACAACACTTTTATGCAACAGCTTTTTGGGGGCCTGGAAATGTAAACTTTTGAAAACGGGTTTCAAAGTGCACCTTTTTGAAAATGATACTATTATTTTTTTTCAGTGTAAACTACAAAAGAATTTGTGATAATGTTGACATCATGCGCATGTGTATTACGTTTTCGGTCTATAGGTGCATAGTGTTTCTTTACAAAGTGACATCAACTACTGGCCTGGCATGCATAATGTTGCGTGTTTTTTTTTTTTTTTTCATTTTTGTGGATCCCTGTGAAAGTGGCACATAGAAACAAACATGACAAACCATGTGCTCACACCAAATATGACAAAAACAAGAGCACAAACAAAACATGACATGAGCACGCAGCCAATGAGAGCTCTCACTGACAGCATGTCCACACAAAACATGGCAACATGAAAGCACGCAGCCGATGAAAAACATGAGACACGTGCTACATAGTACAAGACAACAAGAAAGCACACAGCTGATAAAAACATGAACCGCATGCTACACAGAACACAACACGCTCGAACTCTTAACCGCATGCTCACAGTGACAAGAAAAAAAGGAGTGTCAGTGCTCTGTCACGAAACCGAGAATAAATCATGTTTTATTATCAAGATTTGGGAGGAGCAGGTTCAGATAATTAACCTGATTAGCACAAGTGGAGAGCATTCAGTTAATCAACTCTACCATAACAAGAGGTATAAATACAGCAGACTTACCTCTGTTCTTCTGAGAGTTTATCAGCATCCCTCCTCCACCCCATCTCCTCACTTCGAAGTCTATCTATTTTGGGGCCAATATTCCGAGCTCGGAGACCCCCCCCGGACAGCACGCCAAATACGCATAACTCTTTATTTACTTGTGAACTCGTGAAACAGTATGAAGAACCCTGACAGAGGCATTTTTCAAAATATCTTCTTTTGTGTTCTGCAGAACAAGAAATACATAAATCTGGAGAGCTGCTTAGTAGAAAATGAAGTTGTACTTCTGATGAAATGAGACACTGACACTGTTTTTCATGTTTAATACTGTAAAGCTGCTTGCTTTTGAGCAATCTATTGTATAAAGTGATATATAAATAAACGTGACATGACTAGAGTGCCGAACTGCAGAGCTTGTGTAAACATACGTTGCTATGATTGGATGCTTTCTTAACTCCTGTGCACTCATTTTTGTTGTGTGCTTATTTTGTTATTGAGAGGAAGGCGTGCAGCATATATTAACATATTCATCTAAATGTAGCTCTCAGCAGTGTGGGCGACATCGGGATGTTTGCTAACAGTATATCGCTGGTCACGTATTGCGAACTTCTTCTTACCCCAAGCAAAGAACAAAAATATATGAGTATATTCGGGCCCTTTAAAAAAGACATGAGTATATATACAGTATCTCACAGAAGTGAGTACACCCCTCACATTTTTGTAAATATTTTATTATATCTTTTCATGTGACAACACTGAAGAAATGACACTTTGCTACAATGTAAAGTAGTGAGTGTACAGCTTGTATAACAGTGTAAATTTGCTGTCCCCTCAAAATAACTCAACACACAGCCATTAATGTCTAAACCGCTTGCCACAAAAGTGAGTACACCCCTAAGTGAAAATTTCCAAATTGGGTCCAATTAGCCATTTTCTCTTCCCGGTGTCATGTGACTCGTTAGTGTTACAAGTTCTCAGGTGTGAATGGGGAGCAGGTGTGGTAAATTTGGTGTTATCGCTCTCACTATCTCAAACTGGTCACTGGAAGTTCAACATGGCACCTCATGGCAAAGAACTCTCTGAGGATCTGAAAAAAAGAATTGTTGCTCTACATAAATATGGCGTAGGCTATAAGAAGATTGCCAAAACCCTGAAACTGAGCTGCAGCACGTTGGCCAAGACCATACAGCGGTTTAACAGGACAGGTTCCACTCAGAACAGGCCTCGCCATGGTCGACCAAAGAAGTTGAGTGCACATGCTCAGCGTCATATCCAGAGGTTGTGTTTGGGAAATAGACGTATGAGAGCTGCCAGCATTGCTGCAGAGGTTGAAGGGGTGGGGGGTCAGCCTGTCAGTGCTCAGACCATACGCTGCACACTGCATCAAATTGGTCTGCATGGCTGTCATCCCAGAAGGAAGCCTCTTCTAAAGATGATGCACAAGAAAGCCCACAAACAGTTTGCTGAAGACAAGCAGACTAAGGACATGGATTACTGGAACCATGTCCTGTGGTCTGATGAGACCAAGATAAACTTATTTGGTTCAGATGGTGTCAAGCGTGTGTGGTGGCAACCAGGTGAGGAGTACAAAGACAAGTGTGTCTTGCCTACAGTCAAGCATGGTGGTGGGAGTGTCATGGTCTGGGGCTGCATGAGTGCTGCCGGCACTGGGGAGCTATAGTTCATTGAGGGAACCATGAATGAGCAGAGCATGATCCCCTCCCTTCGGAGACTGGCCGCAGGGCAGTATTCCAACATGATAACAACCCCAAACACACCTCCAAGACGACCACTGCCTTGCTAAAGAAGCTGAGGGTGAAGGTGATGGACTGGCCAAGCATGTCTCCAGACCTAAACCCTATTGAGCATCTGTGGGGCATCCTCAAACGGAAGGTGGAGGGGTGCAAGGTCTCTAACATCCACCAGCTCTGTGATGTCGTCATGGGAGGAGTGGAAGAGGACTCCAGTGGCAACCTGTGAAGCTCTGGTGAACTCCATGCCCAAGGGGGTTAAGCCAGTGCTTAATATTGACACTTTGGGCCCAATTTGGACATTTTAACTTAGGGGTGTTCTCACTTTTGTGGCTGTGTGTTGAGTTATTTTGAGGGGATAGCAAATTTACACTGTTATACAAGCTATACACTCACTACTTTACATTGTAGCAAAGTGTCATTTCTTCAGTGTTGTCACATGAAAAGTTATAATAAAATATTTACAAAAATGTGAGGGGTGTACTCACTTCTGTGAGATACTGTATATGATGACTGAATTTTCATTTTTGGGTGAACTATCCCTTTGCCATCTACATTGCTATCCATCTTAAAAATACAGCCTAACTCTGAAGGTTCATTTACTTGTGCAATAGAAATGCTCTTTACACAAAACCATTGATGGAAACTGATTCAACAACTGCTTTCATGAGATTATAGGTGATACATATTTAATATCCCATGATTCCACTGTGTCCCACATGCTGAGCATAATCCTTGCCAAAGATTTTCAGTCTCACAGTCTGTTCTCTCCTCAAACAGAGCTGATGCATGCGTTATAAAGATGAGGTCATCTGGTTACTCAATATGAGAGAAGCATCTCTTTTTACTTTAAAATATATATACGTTTGTTTTTTCGCTAAACTGGGCTCCACTGGCAAACAATGACTGCTCATTTATTTTTTATTTTGCTATAATAGGAGGTTCTGAAGCAGCTGCAAAGCAAACTGGAGCAGGAGGCCGGAACTCTTGCCTCTTCAGGCAGAACTGATGTACTGGACCAGCTCAAAGGTACTGCAAGAAATTTATAAATTTCTCTACGTTGCTGTCACAGTTCATTTATCTGTAGCATTTGTCTTTTAACTGTAATATATATATATATATATTTTATTTCTCAATTATTTAATCACATTTTGATAAATGTACAAGATATTTAGCATAATATTTATTTGAATAACTACCATAAAAATATCACAGAATTAAACAGGAATTGAATGTACACTTGATTTCTGCATAAATTGGTCTTTGGTCAAATTTAATTTGAAGTTGCACAGTCTGTTACACAAATCTGATGAAAAAACTTAAGTTTCATGTTTAACACAATAGGTTTAATAATTTTTTAATGCTTCTTTGGGAGCAATAAACCTCCACCAAACATGTCCTGTAAATGCAGATTAGAACTGCACAACAGTCAAGAGGAATTCTGCAACGTTCCTCCAGACGATTTCAGTTAAAAATCAGTTAAAACACAGTTCTTGGTTCAAGCACGGCATCTCAGTCAAGGTTTATTTTCTTCTATTGAAGCCATTCTGTTGTTGATTTACTTTTGTTTTGGGTCATTGAGGGTGTGTTCAGTATAGACATGTTCATGTTCTTTCTTTCTTTTTTTTTTTAAGCAGACTGTATTTGTCTGTTACTGCAACTTATTTGAAGATCAAACGACCAATTAAGGCCAATTTCTGCAGAAATCAAAATCTAAGAATTCACATACTTTTCCTTGCAACTGTCTTCATAAACATCATACTGATGTATTAGAATGGGAACAGAGAACTGGTTCTGGTTCAGTTCTGTCTAAAAAAAAAAAAAAAAAAAATATATATATATATATATATATATATATATATACTATACTAGTATACATATATATATATATATACTACCAGTCAAAAATTTGGATACGGTAAGGTTTTTAATGTTTTTAAAAGCAGTTTCGTCTGCTCACCTAGGCTGCATTTATTTAATTAAAAATACAGTAAAAACAGTAATATTGTGAAATATTATTACAATTTAAAATAACCGTTTTCTGTTTGAATATATTTTATAAAGTAATTTATTCCTGTGATGGCAAAGCTGAATTTTCAGCATCATTACTCCAGTCTTCAGTGTCACATGATCCTTCAGAAATCATTCTAATATGATGATCTGCTGCTCAAGAAACATTTATTGTGTACAATTGTACAAAATATTTGTGTACAATAATTTTTTTTCAGGATTCTTTGATGAATAGAAAGTTCAAAAGAACAGCATTTATTTGAAATATAATCTTTTGTAACATTATAAATGTCTTTACTGTCACTTTTGATCGATTTAATGCATCCTTGCTGAATAAAAGTATTAATTTCTTTAATTTCTTTTCAAAAAAATAAAAATAAAAATTCTTACTGACCCCAAACTTTTGAACAGTAGTGTATAATGTTACAAAAGCTTTGTATTTCAGATAAATGCTGTTCTTTTGAACTTTCTATTCATCAAGGAATCCTGAAAAAAACCTTGAGCAGCAAATCAGCATATTAGAATGATTTCTGAAGGATCATGTGACACTGAAGACTGGAGTAACGATGCTGAAAATTCAGCTTTGCCATCACAGGAATAAATTACTTTATAAAATATATTTCATATATATATATATATATATATATATATATATATATATATATCGAAAAATTTGGATAAGGTACAGTACATTACTTTTTTTTTTCTTAAGTGAAACAATCTCAACTAATGATGTAAACTATGGAAGGAAATCTAGCAGTTGGTACATCACTATAATATTAAAGGTTAAAATTAACAACAGTGCCCAAACTATTACATTCAGTTATTTATTTTTAGATATAATAATCAACCATCATAACTTATACAAACATTTAAACTGCATATCAAGTTTTTATATAAACATTTTTCATGATATAAATATGTTTCTACATTCTACAGTATACAACATATCTACAACAGTGTACTACCTATTTCAACTGTGGCTATCATAAAAATGTTTTTCATTACATATTTATTCAAGCATACATTAAATAAAGACATCGCTATCAGGTCAAGTAAAAATAAAATGAATATAGTGCATATATTTAGCAAAATGCATCTGTAGAGTTATGTTGTCTAGCCAACTATCGAGTTATGGACATTGAATGGCTTTCCTGAGGTAAACATAATGTTATGCCCGGTTCAGACTACACGATTTTAGCCCGATTTTGCCACAATCTGTTTGGTGTAGGGTGTCGTGGGGATTCATAAACGACAATAAGCGTTGGGACGCAAGATTCGATCGTTTCAGTGTTACAGACGTAGGCTGGTAAGTGATGTGCGTGTAAACCTCATTCCCCTGAACTCAAGAGGTGCTCTAGCGACTGACGCTAGAGACTGCGGTCTTTAGCCTCCTTGTTAGAGCGCCCACCTCCCATGCAGACGGGCCCGGGTTCGCGTCCTGCTTGGAGCAAACCTATGTAACACTATGTAAACCGCTACATCAGCTCGCGTAGTGTGTCATAGTGGATGACAACCGATGCCGCGTCTGTGATGCTTCACAACATCACGACAGAAAGACTAGCATGTTTAATTTTTTTTCGGTCGTCCACGACGAGTTCCATCACATGTGTAACACTGGCCAATAGAAACACAGAAGCACATGCTTTCAAAATGCCGAAATGAAAGAGAGACAATGGTAACGTTCCTGCTAGGTGGGATTTTACATTGGAGGAAATGTTTGTGGAGCTATGGCAACACCCGGCATTATGTGACATATTATTAACAAGCTGTTGACATTTTTCCATGGTTTAAATACTGATTGAGCGATTACATGAGACATGACACATTTCACTAAGTTGTACTGTTTCTTTCAACATACCTTCTGGTGTTTATTCATCATTTGGTGTTATAACTAATAGTAAAGAGGAAGAGTTGATCAGTTGAACTGTGGCGGCTACAGCAATCTGTCAGACCACATTAAATTGAATTTTATTATAAAATTGACCGAATTTGAAAATTGAGACTTTGTTTTTTATTAAAAAAGCACAAAGCTGTTTGCAATTATTGGATTCATGCTACAAATAATGTTTAGTAAAGTTTTGTTGACACATGACCGGAAAACAGCATAGGCTAAAAAATTGATCTCGGAATTTAATAATCGATATTGATTCATTAAAATGAATATTGTCAAACCAGACCTACACTGTAAAAAAGTCCGTAAAAATAGGGCACAATGTACTGTATAAATATGAAGGAATTTTCCGTATTGGTATTTTATAGGTGATTTACCTGTATTTTGAATCAAGGTTTGCATTAGTTTGTGTTTTAAGGATTAACGGAAAATTCCGGATAAAGTCCTGGCAGAAAACTATTAAAGGCCTAAAAAAATGTTTGACTTTCCTTGTTTTTACAGAGCTACATATGGACTTGACCAACTATTATGAGCTCAAGTACCAGCCTCACAACCTGCGTGTGTTTCCGGAGACGATGGCTAGCCAGGTAGGGGAAGGCGAGGAGAGACTAAGCATCGGCAGGGCCAGGAGTCCCATCTGTCCACCGCCCCGCCAGTCTTCATCTGCATCTGGAGAGGGCACAGCCATGCACCCTGGACACCCTCATCAGGCGACTGGAGAAGGCCGTGTCACTGCCCAGCACTTAGAGGAACTCTGTAAAGAGAGGTAAGATCATCACATCTAAACACTCATCATCTGTTTTTTTAACCAAAATGTTCTTTTCCTTAGAGCAGGACTATTCAAGTAGTTTCATTCGAGGGCCGGATTATCAAATCAAAAAGTTGAGGAGGGTTCTTTTTGGTAAGAATTATTTTTATCTATAATTAATATAGGCTTAAATGAAAATATTCTGACAGTGAGACTTGGTAACCACAGGTAAAACCATACATGGCTACTCACTACTACCATATTATATAATGATATGTTAAATAGGCCTATAAAAAATGCCTAAATGCAGGTAAAAACTATACACACCTTCACAAAGAAATGAATTATATATTCCCCTACCCACCTAATAAATATATTGCAATATAAATGGCTACAACATGGTATTCAATATAAATATTCCACATTTCCACAATCTATGGTAAATTACTACAGTTCATTCATGGTAAATGTTTGTAAGTGTGGTGATTTTGGGATTTAAAAGTCTTCTATCTTCATTCATGGCACGTTTTTCCGGTTTTCCTCATTGTTGGGAATGTTGAGGCTGTTTAATCCGATTTAAAACTATTTTAATCATCGAGTGTTTTGTGGTTTGTAACCGAGAGATGTGTGTCGAACTGAAACGTTTCTTACTGGATGTCGCAACGCTGTTTAATAATGGTGACCGGGAGTAAACGCAACTCCTTTAAGCTTTCGTTCCGTTTTCCACTGGGCCGTGCTGCGTAGTTCAAAGTAAACTAGTGAAACATTTGAAAACAGCTCTATTTGTTCTGTATTTGTTGTTACTGACCGAGAAACAACTTCAGATTCAGTGACAGAGCGGTCCGAACGAATCCAAATCGTTTCAGATAGTTATGCAAGTGCGTTTGGCCAATTCACTGAAAAGAAAGAATTGAGACAAAAGAATGATTAATTCAGGAATGATTGGTATCACTGGTTCAGTCGACAGAAATACGGGACACACATAATAACTGCTGAAATATTCGCATGGAAAACGTTTCTCAGGTTAGTCGGAGGAGCGTGCATGGTACAAACAGTGCAGCTGCAGGCACCACTCCGGCCACCCAACCTGATCACATGAGAATGCGCTTGGTAGTCTTGGGTAGGATTGGTGGTATGGGTGCCCACGGGCTGGATGAAGATGATTGGCGGGCCAGAATTGGCCCGCGGGCTGCCAGTTGAATAGCCCTGCCTTAGAGGGTTAGTCCCCTTTAAAAGCCTGTGGCATTTAGTTTAGGTCACATCCATGATCCATAAATACTTGCTATTGCTAGTCAAAAGTAGGTAGTAATATAGGAAATTCGTGTTCCCAGAGAGCTTTTAACTGGATAACAGTTGGAATTCACCCGTGAATGCAAGATTTTTCTTGAATATAAGAGATACAAAAAGAAAGACATTTCAAATGCATATATACGACACTTTATTAGATACACCTTGCTAGTTGGATCCCCTTTTGTAAGTTGTCAAAAATATTCCTCTGAGACTTTGGTCCATATTGACATGATACCATCACACAGTTGCTGCAGATTTGTCGGCTGTACATCCATTATACGAATCTCCCATTCAACTCTACATCCCAAAGGTGCTCTGTTGGATTAAGATCTTGTGACTGTGTAGGCCATTTGAGTATAGTGAACTCATTGTCATGTTCAAGAATCCAGTTTGAGATGATTTGAGCATTATGACATGACGCATTATCCTGCTGGAAGTAACCATCAGAAGATCATAAAGGGATGGACATGGTCAGCAACAATATTCAGGTAGGCTGTGGCATTTAAAAAATGCTCAGTTGGTACTAAGGGGCCCAAAGTGTACCAGGAAAATGTGCCACACACCATTACTCCACCACCACCAGTCTGAACCGTTGATAAAAGGCAAGATGGATCCATGCTTTCATGTTGATTGCATCAAATTCTGACCCTACCATCTGAATGTCACAGCAGAAATCTAAATTGATCAGACCATGCAACATTTTTCCAATCTTCTATTGTCCATTTTTGAAAGTGACATGTGAAGGCCAAGTATGGTAACCCATACTCAGAATTTGTCCTCTGCACACACCCGGAGCAGTGGGCAGCCATTTTTTGCTGTGGAGCAATTGGGGATTAGGTGCCTAAAAACATTTGGAAAACACACTGGACATATAGTGTGTTCTATAAATAAACTGGGCACCAAGTGTGGTCTTCTGCTGCTGTAGCCCATCTATCAGCTGGAACCAGTCTGGCCATTCTTTTCTGACCTCTGGCATCAACAAGGCATCTTCGCCCACAGAACCGCCGCTCACTAGATATTTTCTCTTTTTTGGACCATTTTCTATAAACCCTAGAGATGGTTGTGCATGAAAATCCCAGTAGATCTGCAGGTTCTGAAATACTCAGACCAGCCTGTGCAGCACCAACAACCATGCCACATTTAAACTCACTTAAATCACCTTTCTTCCCCATTCTGATGCTCAGTTTGAACAAAGAATATACACTGACAAGAAGCAAAACTCAACAGAACGTTCCATTGCAACACCGGCGCCCAGCAGCAGCCCTGCGTTTCCGCTATTTTGGGGTGAAAGCGACTCGGCAGTCCACTAGTTTCTATGGCAATATCAGCTGCTTTGTTAAAAAAAAAAAAAAAAACGTACATTAAAGCTAAAATCCAACCTGAATGATGACAACACAGAATAAAATACTATCGCTAGTGATCATCAAATCCTTTTAACAGTTTATTTTACAGACTTTTAAGTTTGTTTAAGTCTTCCACTTTTTTCACAAAACCTTTGCTCTCTAGAAACCCAGTCAGTTTGGGTTAAAATTCTTTGAAGTTCAAGTATTAGCATTATAAACACTGAATTAATACCAACATATGAAATTAAATTAAGGACATGCATCAGAAAGATTAGGAATGTTGGACAATAAATATATAACAGAATATAACAGCTTGACAGAATCTGTTTTTGCAGTGTTGTCTTATATTAACGTCTGTTAAAGCAAGACTTTGTAAACAAAAAAAAGTGGCAATTATGGGATAACAGACACAGCAATGCATCATGTTCTATAAGATCATTATGTTTGTAGCTTGATCCAGGGGATTAAAACGTATTTCAGACCTAGTGGAGTAATTTACTATTACTATATTACTCCACAAGGTCTGCCTATATACATTTTAATCCCCTGGATCATGCAACAAACATGATGATCTTAACTTTATTAATTATTAATTTACTATTAATAGTAAATATGTAAAGTTGCATAAAATGGAAATACTCAATAAAGTAGGCTAACTACGTTACCTCAGATGTGTAATGATTGGATTCTACAACTGATCACATAAAACATATATAGGTTAAGACAATACAACATGTAGGTGTCATAAAATTTACTGCATTTGAGAAATTTTCTATTGCGTTTCTGATTTGGCTGTAAGATTCGCCGATTTGGGGTGCGTAAGATATGATGGATTCTATTGTCCAGTTGGCATTTTCACCCCAAAATGGCTGCCTCGCTACCGAAGCGCCTCCTCATGGCTGTTACCCAAAAAGCATCAGAGTTTCACCTCTTGGGTTCTATACTCTTTGGTTTGAACTTCAGCAGATCATCTTGACTATGTCTACATTCCTAAAAGCATTCAGTTGCTGCCATGTGATTGACTGATTAGATATGTATAGTAATAAGCAGGTGTGAACAGGTGTACCTAATCAAGTGAGAGTAATTTCTAAAATACGCAAGGGAAGAAGCAAACAACAACTTTTATATGCCCAATGTGTTTTCCAAATGTTTTGTTATTTTTAAAAAAACATGCAAGAACATGAAATACAGTTCAACTAATTCAACATCCTGTGGGCTATGGCCTATTCCATTTAAATTCACACTCATGAAAGTGATTCAGTTCTTAAATTCTGAATTCTTCTCAACTCTGGTCGAGTACAGCAATTTCAGGTTTCAGGAATGTGATTTGTGTGTTGTAGGTCCATGTTGCTGAGTGAAATAGAGAAAGAGGAGAGTGAGCGGCGATGGTATTACTCACAGCTGCAGGGTTTGTCTCAGAGACTGGCTGAACTGCCACGGCTCGATACGGTAAGCAGCCTAAACAACTTCCACCCCAGTTACTCACTGATAGGACTGTGTGCCATCTGTAGCCAAAAATGAGGTCACCTGGTTTTGCTGCTAATGACCACAGACTGTCCTAAATGGAGATTTTTTTGAGTCAGGTAATGCCCTTGACTGTCTAGTTTGAAATAACAGCTATGATTCTTAAAGGGATAGTTCAGCCAAAAATGAAAACTGTCATTGTTACATATGTTACATGTACGTATTGTAGTAATAACAGTAAATTATGCATAATTACATGCAATTAACCCTAAACCTAACCCTAGCCCTAATTATATAGTAAGTAGATGTTGTTATTTAATATTACTCAGTACTTAAATACATAGTTACACTAGCTGGGTTTCCATCTAAACATGAAGCAAATCTTTTCAAAGTTCGCAAAAAAAGAAAGAAAAACGAATGCGAATTAGGTGCGTTTCCATCAAGTTGTTCGAGCAGATGACGGTGGTATGGTAACCTAGTAACCAACAGTAAATAAAACACTGTGACTGAGCGTTCGTGATAGCTTCACCTAAACACTTGATGAATATGAAAACAATAAACAAGAGCCGTCTGAACTCTTCTAGACTTTATTAAGCGTCACACACATGTGAGAGGATAACAATGAAAAACCCGCGACACTCCAGTACAAAAGTGCACGACTCTTGTCTTTCTACGGCAAGCACCTAAGGGAAAATGCATTGCATACACACATATACAGCGAGTTCCAGTACATCCAGAATTAATGCATAACAGAATCAAACATAAATGTATAACATGTCTGTTACAACACCATCAGTGGAAACAGATGATTAGTCACAACGGTTTAATGTTCGCTACGTCAGAAGTAATTCGGCAAATGTGTTTCCATCTGCCATTATTTGCATTAACGCTTTTTCAAACAAGTCAAAAACAACCTCAAGCGAGCGTAAAAACTTTTTTCTAACCTTAAAAAGGAATTTTTTTTCGAAATTGGGTGTTTCCATCACGCGTTTCTGATGTGATACTTCAAAATGCGCATAAAAACAGGGTGACGGAAACATAGCTACCGTAACAAGGACACAAAATAAAGTGTAACTGAAAACTCACTAACATGTTGTTCCAAAACAGTATTGCCTTTTTTCTATTGAATACAAAAGGGGAAGTTTATCAGAATGTTTATGCAGCTCTTTTATATAAAATATCAGCTTTTTATAGAATAGCTTTTATAGATTAGTTTGTTTAGTCTTTAAAATACTTTAATGTCTCTGGAAATTCGTTCTTGTTCCTTGAATGGTGAACAATGGTATGTGTGCAGTACAAATGATATTTGTGGATTTTCCTGTGCTTCACAGTTCTCCTTGCAGGTGGATTTTATTCGTCAGCAGCTAGAGTTTGAAGCTCAGCAATTGCGTTCCGTGATGGAGGAGCGCTTCGGCACCAGTGACGAGATGGTTCAGAGAACACAAGTAAGAACAGATTATAGATTAAATGCCACGTTTTCATCTATAAAGATCCAGCTGTAAATCCAGCTTAAGTGTCACATGTCAGTCACAATCACGTCACGCTTTTATCAACTGCAAATCTAACACTCAAGCATCCAGGACAGGCTTTGTAGCAGAGATAATATGGTGTATGTTAATGTGGTGTATGAAAATGTGCCTTCAAAGAATCGCTATCAAGGCATTAGAATGTTGAGGATATTATTAATCACTGTATGTGTTTCTGCGTACAGATCCGTGTTGCTCGGTTGGAGCAGCTGGAGAAAGAGCTTCATGAGGCCCAGAGCTCACGTGGTCCTCAAGAGAAGAGTGCTCTACCAGAGACTCAGGTGACAATACTCCCCTGTCCTCCATTTGAGCCTGAATCATAAAATGCCTTAAATGATTAATGATGTGCCACTCAGGTTTTTTTTTTTTTTTGTCCAGATATATTAAAATGTTCAAAAACACTTAAAAAAAAAGCAAATGAGACAGACAATAAAGAGACCTCTTCTACAATGAATGTTTTCACTTTCTGAAATAAAATTCATTTTGATATTTTTAAAAAATCAGTGTTAAAAAAATCAGATAACTGTCTGTAGTTTTTAATTTAAAAACGTCTTTTTTTAAAGGCTGAAATTACTGATTTTTTTGTAAACTTTAAATAAGTGAAACACTTTGGTTTTTAAGGGATAGCTCACCCAAAAATGGAAATTTTGTCATCACTTACCCTCAAACCTGTATGAGTTTCTTTCTTCTGTTGAACACAAAATAAGGTATTGAAAAAAAAAATACTATAGAAGTCACTGGCTACCATCAACTCTCTGGTTACCAATATTGTTTAAAATATCTTCTTTTGTGTTCAACAGAAGAAATAAACTCATACAGGTTTGGAACAACATGGGGGTGAGTAAGTGATGACAAAATTTTCATTTTTGGATTAACTATCCCTTTAAAACATTATTAATATTTTAAAATGTTTTGTCTGCTCAATCAAAGGCAAGTGAATGAGGTATAACCAACATGCAACCATAAAACAGTGTCCCAAGGCATTAAATATCACACCAGTTTTACTGAGAAAGTTATATTGATCATTTTAAATATATTACATTATATTTAATAGTTACACCACCTGATATTAACACTACAAATCTTAAAAAATAGTTTTCATATATGAACTTTAATAACAACAACAATAATAATTTGCAATTTATGATAGTTTAGTGAAGACTGGAACTTTTTACAGTCACAGTCATTATTGCCATAAAGAAATGGCACTTTTATGATTTAATTCTGGTGAATTATTTGGTAACATAAAACTGCTACAAATACGTTTCTCCACTGTTTTTTATCTCTCAGTAGTGGCATTTTCACAGAACAATTTATAGATGCTGTAAACTAGTGAGGGTTTGCCATTACCAGGGGCAACACAAAACCACAGAGAACAATGTTGACTGAACCAGCGTGCTGGAAAAGTCACATTAAAAATGTGACATTAAGGGCACAGGAAATGGATTGAGGTAGTAAAGAGGAATTACTATATAACATTATACATGCCAATTGACATTATATAACTGGGCTAATAGTAAAAGTTACTTTTGGGTTGCTAGTAGTTGCTCTTTTTAATCTGCTTTTAAAAATTATAAATTGTAATTAAAGCTGCAAGCAGCGATGAAAGGGCCCTCGCACCCGGGCTCACCACCACCCAGTGGCCTTAGGAAAACAGTGAATAGTGGGCGACATGCATGTAAGCGAGTAAATACAGGTGAAGTCATTTCAAATCGCCACACTTCCTGCTACCAACAGGTGGTGCTTTGTCTATAACTGAATGTTGTCATGTAGATGTCTTCAGGCCAGGACTATTATTAAACATGTGAAGTTTGGAGCAGATCGGACATTGTATGCCTGAGTTACAACAACTTCCTGTTTCGTGGCGTTAATCACATACCTTAGCACTTAGCCAAGTGTTGCATGATTTAACGTGTTTCTAGCATGTTTGGTACTTCATGGCATATACAAATGTGTTTCTGGCGGTGAATTACAGTGCAAAGCATGTCATTTCCTGCTGCCCACAGGTGGCACTATGACTGTAACTGAATATTGCCATGTAGATGTCTTCAGGCCAGGACTCTAGTAAAACATGTGAAGTTTGGGGCAGATCAGACATTGTATGCCCAAGTTACAACAACTTCCTCTTTCATGGCGAACTTTGTCAGGCCCGCACACGGACACGCCCTTCAGTGAAAAGTCAAGATCTTCGCAATTTAATGTCGCAAAGGCCTTTAGATTTGACTGACCAAATATGACGTTGATCTGTTTAACTGTAGGAGGAGTTCGTTAAAGTACGTCTGGAAATGGCAAAATTCAAAAATATTAATTTAATTGCACTTAATTGAAATTTTGTAGGTGGCGCTGTCGAGCTATTTTGCCACACCTAATTCTGAAACCTATATCAAACGTAAATTTTCACCACTTCTGATACATGTGCAAAGTTTCATGAGTTTTCAAGCATGTTTAGGCCCTCAAAAATGCCATTTGTTTCGGAGAAGAAGAAGAATTGACTGAGTAATTACAATAGGGTCCTCACACCATCGGTGCTTGGGCCCTAATTAGCATGAATTTGTCTTAATGATTCAGAAATGTATGTGGTTTGATTCAGACTGTAGTGTATCATGACTGCTCTGTTACATAAAATATTATATTGAATATTTATGGTAATTTAATAAAACATGTAATTCAGTGTTTTACTGATGGAATTATGTTGTAGTTTTTACAGTACCATATCGTATTTCTGCCATGACCACTGTTATTCTTCTAGGAATTTTCTTTTTTTTACTGCACAGCTGCACTGCCCAATCTCACCTGTCTCACAGCACAGGCTGGCACTGAATGTTGCTATGCAGAAAACAGGGTATGCCCTCTGCAAGCTGCCTCCTATTGGCTGCTCAGTAACTGGGATGCTTGGCAAGTGTGAAGCTGTAATTTGGAGCATAGCTCTCTGAGACTAAGGGATTCCCACCGCAGCACAGTCATTTGTCTGCCCAACACTGCACCAGACTGACAATGAGCTGTTGAGAACTACGTAGTGTTTAATGATGCTGAGAAATCTAAAATGATAAAGTCAGAATATAATGAAAACTGCAGTACAAGGTTGCCAAACTTGCCATTTAATTTGTGTGCAATGAGTAAAGCTTTTTTAGGGACCTACACTACACTTTTCAACTCATTCTGCATTTTTACTGTTTTGCATATTTTAGAATAACAGTAAAGTCATCAAAAACTGTGATTACATGTGGAAGTATGTGGATTATGCAGTGAACAAAATATATATACTAAGAAACAATATTTTATGTTAGGCACCCTTTGTCTAGATTACAGCTTTGTACACTGGACATTCTCTCAACCTTCATGAGATGTATCCTGGGATACCGTATGTTTTACTCTGGTGAACGTGATTTCACCAAGTACAGCATGTTCCTGGATCAGCATCTTTGTTGATCCTAGAACAACATTCCAATCAACCAATCAGATTTGAAGGACAAGTACAGTTTATGTCAAGTTTAGCCTTAAAGGTTTAGTTCACCCAGAAATGAAAATTATCCCATAATTTACTCACCCTCAAGCCATCCTAGGTATATTTGACTTTCTTCTTTCAGCCAAACATAATCACAAAAATATTCTGGCTCCTCCAAGCTATATAATGGGAGTGAATAGTAACCAGGATTTTGAAGCCCAAAAAAGTAATCCATACGACTCCAGGGGGTTAATAAAGGCCTTCTGAAGCAAAGTGATGCATTTTTGTATAAAGAATATTCATATTTATAACTTTATAAACTAGAATCACTGGCTTCCGTATGTGAGTTGATTCCGGTGGAAGAGTTAACTTCGGCCTGACGCACAACATATTGACGAACACGGAAGTGCAGAGGATAGAGCAAAACAAAACACTGGTCACAAATTAGAAGTCTAAAATGAGAATTTTTAAAGAGAAATGTCGGAGGAGCTTGAGTTTGTTGCCCAGCCCTGTTTGTTTGAACCGCAAGAGGCATCTACTCTCACCTAAGCTAATTCTACTCCTACATCCTACTGTACGTCATACGCCAGAACTCGACTCTCTCATGAACGCATGGACGGACGTTACCGGAAGCTAATGATTACAGTTAATAAAGGTATAATTATGGATATCTGTCTTACATAAACGCATCACTTCACTTTTAGTAGGCCTTTATTAACCCCCTGGAGCCATGTGGAATACTTCTATAACGGATGGATGTGCTTTTTTGGGCTTCAAAATATCGGTTACTTTTCACTCCCATTATAAAGCTTGGAAGAGCCAGAATATTTTAAAATATAACTGTGATTGTGTTTGACTGAAAGAAAAAAGTCATATACACCTAGGATGTCTACATTATGGGATAATTTTCATTTTTGGGTGAAATAACCCTTTAAAAGTAAGGTTAGATGCTTCTACATCAGTGTTATTCACCTATCATTTTCCTCTGATTTTAGGGATAAGTTATGGGTAGGGTTAGGTTTAGGGGTAGAGATAGGGTTAGCACTAAATTTTCAGACAGAAATGTTGTTCCAGTATCAACAAAATATGTTGATCCAGGAACATGTCTTACTTGGTGAAATCACAGTGACTGTTTTGCTCTCGGTAGCTGCTTTTCCTTCACTGTCCTGTTATAAAAATAAATAAATAAATCAAATGTTTTGTAAATAAATTTACATGTTGACAATTAATATTCTGAAAACTCTAGAAGATCATTTGAGTTATATCTGTATTCTTTTTGTGCAATCTAGTTGTCTAGAGATTGTATTTGTTGCACTGGTGCCAAACGTTGCTATAGTGATGGGTTTGACCATGCAAGAATGAATCAAGTGTTTTGGCACTGGTAGTGATTCACTCTCCTCATGCAGATAGAGTGCAAATGCCAAATCAAACAGAAACAGATTTTAAACAAATATATATATATATATATATATATATACACACTACCAGTCAAAAGTTTGGAATCGGTAAGATCTTTAATGTTTTTAAAAGAAGTTTCGTCTGCTCACCAAGGCTGCATTTATTTAATTAAAAATACAGTAAAAACAGTAATATTGTGAAATATTATTACACTTTAAAGTAACTGTTTTCTGTTTGAATATATTTTATAAAGTAATTTATTCCTGTGATGGCAAAGCTGAATTTTCAGCATCATTACTCCAGTCTTCAGTGTCACATGATCCTTCAATAAACATTCTAATATGCTGATTTGCTGCTCACGAAACATTTATGATTATTATCAATGTTGAAAACAGTTGTGTACTTTTTTTCAGGATTCCTTGATGAATAGAAAGTTCAAAAGAACAGCATTTATCTGAAATAAAAAGCTTTTGTAACATTATACACTACTATTCATTTGGGGTCAGTAAGAATTTTTATTTTTACTTTTTGAAAAGAAATTTAAAAAATGAATACTTTTATTCAGCAAGGATGCATTAAACAGATCAAAAGTGACAGTAAAGACATTTATAATGTTACAAAAGACTATATTTCAAATAAATGCTGTTCTTTTGAACTTTCTATTCATCAAAGAATCCTGAAAAAAAAATATTGTACACAAATATTTTGTACAATTGTACACAGTAAATGTTTCTTGAGCAGCAGATCAGCATATTAGAATGATTTCTGAAGGATCATGTGACACTGAAGACTGGAGTAATGATGCTGAAAATTCAGCTTTGCCATCACAGGAATAAATTACTTTATAAAATATATTCAAACAGAAAACAGTTATTTTAAATTGTAATATTTCACAATATCAATAATATATAGTAATAAGTAATATAAGTAATATATATTTTACTGTATTTTTAATTAAATAAATGCAGCTTTGGTAAGCAGATGAAACTTCTTTTAAAAACATTAAAAATCTTACCATTTCCAAACTTTTGACTGGTAGTGTATATATATATATATATATATATATATATATATATATATAGTCTACAAATTAATTGCTTCAAAAAGTATTTGGTACTTTATTTTGAAGAATATACACCCTATCAATATGTATGGATCATTCTTACTATAGCACAGATTTATTTTGCTGCTTCGAGAAATATTAATGTGTTAAGTCATATAAACCAAATTTCCAAGTACCTGCTGTACAAAATTGGAACAAATAATAAACCATATTCTCCGTGTTCACAGAGCACCGAGTGCCTCTCAAAAACATCTGTCCCTGACATGGATACTGGAAATGCTGGTACCTTGGATGCTCCTGGAGAAGCAGGAAGCAAAGTAAGACCACTGTTGTGTTTTATGTGTGTGTGTGTATATATATATATATATATATATATATATATAAAACTAATTTACTAAAGGGCAATATTTTCCTTTCTGTAAACTCAAACATACTGGTCTATGCATTTGTATACATGCATTGATTATATTTGTATACATGCATTATATTTGAATACATGCATTTAAATAAATTTGAGTGCTTATGGTTGCAGCACAGTGGCTCAATAGTAGCACTGTCACCTCACTGCAGGATAGGTGAATTGGAGACACTAAGGGGCAGATTTACTAAACAGGGCAAATTAGTGTGAGAGCGCAATTCCAAAAAAAAAAAAAAAAAAAAAAACGCTGATGGGAGTGGAAAGTTCTGCGTATGATGTACTGACAACGCGCAAATTAAAAGAACAGATGCAGCCGGATGGTGCAAATACCAGTAAATTGACTAGCGCAAACCTTAGTTAATCATCTTGCATGATTCATTTAAATACTCTCCTCCCTCCTCCCATGTGTCTGAAAGGAAAACTCCAAATGCGAATGCAATAAGGTCAACCACAAAAATAACTGTCCACATCTTTTCAGCACTAATTTTTCACTGCATATCTGTAGTAAATCCTGACAGTAGTTTTTTAATGCCTCAAGCTGTTAGTAAATCTGGCCCTATATTGCCTATAGGTGTGAATGTGAATATATCCATGAGTGTTAGCCCTGTCCTGGACTGGCCGTCCATCCAGTGTGTTTCCTGCTTTCATCCTGTGACGCTGAAATAGGCTCTAGGGTCAAACCCTGTGTGACCCTTAATAGGACAAGCAGTTTTTAGAAAGGATGGATAGTTGCCTTTAAAGGGGTCATGAACTGCATTTATTTAAAAATATTTTATAAAGATCTCTGATGTCCACTTATAATGTTAGCAAGATTTTTATATCAAAAACATCATAATTTATAAGTAATAGGTTATTTTCTATCCTGTTTTTGACCCTCTCTTTGAAGCACTCCGTTTTGATTGGCGTGCCGCATTCAGAACTTGGAAGTAAACACCCCCTGCTATGATTGGGAAACAGTTTTGCATATTAAAATAATTTCCTGCATCACCGCCATTACACATGTGAAATTGTTTTGAAAACTTAAGATTTTAAAAAATGGCAACCGGTCAAATTCAGCCATGCATGTTTGAGCCAGAGTCTCCCCTGCATCGGAAAATCCTGCTTCGAATTATGTCTTGTTTAAAAAAGGAAAGCGGTGGTCTTTCATCGCACTATGATGTCATACTGAGACAAAATCTGAAACAAGGCATTTTGGCAGCTTGGTTACAATAAAAGCTATTTTTGGACTAACAGTCCAAGCTCTGAAACTAAAGGGTTTGTTCACCCAAAAATGAAAATTCTGTCATTAAAGGATTAGTTCACTTTCAAATGAAAATTACCCCAAGCTTTACTCACCCTCAAGCCAACCTGGGTGTATATGACTTTCTTGTTTCTGACGAAGACAATCTGAGAAATATGAATAAATATCCTGACACATCCAAGCTTTATATTGGCAGTAATGCGCTATCAAATGAGTATGAGCTGAAGAAATTACTCACCCTCATGTCGATCCAAACCCATAAGACTTTCGTTCATGTTTGGAACACAGATGAAGATATTTTTAATTTCTGTCCCCCCATTGACAGTCCATGCAACAACCATTTTGACACTTCAAAAAGTTCATAAAGAGATCATAAAACTAATCCATATGAATTGAGCGGTTTAGTGCAAATTTTCTGAAGAGTTGATCACTTTATACGTTGAACAGATTTAATGTACTAACCCTTTAACGATATTTTTATAGTACAATGACCTCTTATATGTCAAAAAAATTTGAATTCTCAATTCATGACCCCTTTAAAATCAACATCATACACAAAATATCTATAAATAATATACAAAATATCATAACATAATTGTCTGGTTCCCATTTTACAGTGAATTAATTTACTACATTAACCCATGACTTTTGTTGTTATTGATGTCCATCGCAATTTTATTTCTGACCCTTATATGCAGTATACATATAGTTTTAGTTTGAACATATTGTAATCAAAAACAATAGTGCAATAATGAACTGTAAGATAATATATGTCAACTACAGTTATACTGTTTGGATTGCAGGTGGAGATGGTATTTTGGCTACTCTCCATGCTAGCCTCTAGAGATCGGGAAGAGATGTCCCGTACCCTTCTGGCAATGTCAAGCTCACAGGAAAGCTGCATTGCTATGCGCAAGTCTGGCTGCGTCCCACTGCTTGTGCAAATACTACATGAGGGAGGCACTGGGGAGGCAGCTGGGGCAGGAGGCTATAGTCGAGAAGCCCGTTCCAGAGCCAGTGCTGCCCTTCACAACATTGTGTACTCACAGCCAGATGAGGGCCAAGCACGACGCGAGATGAGAGTTCTTCATGTGCTAGAGCAGATCCGCTCACACTGCGAGAATGGCTGGGACTGGATTGAGAATCATTTAAGTACCCCTTCACCTAGTGGTGGAAAAACCACAGGTGAGCACTAGTTAAGTAAAAAGAATTGTCATACATATTGTTACAATCATATAAAATTATTCATATAAATATACATTTACTTTGATGTCCAGAAATCCATGAGCCAGTGGATCCCCAGATGTGCCAGGCCTTGTGCGCAATAATGAAGTTATCTTTTGAGGAAGAGTACCGCAGGGCAATGAATGAACTAGGTACATGAATGCAGTTTCTCTAAATAGACCAAAGACTAAGAGCAATAGAGTGTATTATGTAGGTGAAAACACACTGAAAACTTATTTGTGTATCTTTTAGGTGGCTTACAAGCCATTGCAGAGCTAATGCAGCTGGACCAAGAACTGTATGGCATGCACAATGAGCCAATCAATATGGCCCTCCGGCGTTACGCAGGAATGGCACTCACTAACCTTACATATGGAGATGTTGTAAATAAGGTAAATTTTCAAATTATTGCATACAAGCGTAGAATCATGTATAAATGAAAGATATCGGGTTATTAAACAACATTTCTATTTGAACAGTAATTTCATTCATTTATAATTATATAATCAGTGCGCGATATTAAGTTATTGCCACACTGGCCAAAAATATTTTTACTGAAATATATACAATTTATATTGTTAAATAAAAAAACAAATAATAAATGTGATCATTGGTAGTTAATTTTGCAATTCTGATAACATACAGTATATATATAACTGACACATACAGTATTTTTCAAAGCTTCTTTTGATGTTAACAAAATCCTCTTTATTTACTTTTTCAGGCTACTCTTTGCTCAAAGAAAAACTGTCTTCAAGCCATTGTTGCACAGCTTGCATCTGATAATGAGGAATTACAGCAGGTATATAAGTTACTTCTCCAAAGAGCAAAGCATTAGATGAACTTTAAGTACAGAAAAATATAACAGCAGCTCATTTTAATAGTATTTTTTAATTCTCTCATTTGTAATTATTTGGCCCACATCAGCTCTATTATATGTCATTACTTTTAGGTAGTGTCAAGTATACTGAGAAACTTGTCATGGCGTGCCGATATCAACAGTAAAAGGGCTTTGAGAGATGTCGGCAGTGTGTCAGCACTTATGACATGTGCATTGCAGGCTACAAAGGTACAATCAAATATCTCTTGCTTACATAAAAGTGAAGATAACTGATTTACCCATTTACCCATGCTCCAAAACCACTCAGTAAGTAATGTGATTTTACATGGTCTCCCCCACAGGAATCCACCTTAAAGAGTGTGTTAAGTGCACTGTGGAATTTGTCAGCACACAGCACTGAGAATAAGGTGGCAATTTGTTCTGTTGATGGTGCTCTTGGCTTTTTGGTTAGCACTTTGACTTATCGATGCCAAACCAACTCATTGGCCATTATTGAGAGCGGTGGAGGCATCCTGCGAAACGTGTCCAGTCTTATTGCTACCCGAGACGATTACAGGTATCATGCTTATTCACATTCACAAATTAAGCAGAGGTCTTGGTCAAAGTATCAATGACATCACTTAATTTCTTCCTGTTTGCATATTTCAGGCAAATCCTCAGGGATCATAATTGCCTTCAGACTCTGCTGCAGCACTTGCGATCTCACAGTCTGACCATTGTGAGTAATGCATGTGGAACCCTCTGGAACCTGTCTGCACGTAGTCAAAAGGACCAGGAATTGCTGTGGGATCTGGGAGCTGTAAGCATGCTGCGCAATCTCATCCACTCAAAGCACAAAATGATAGCCATGGGAAGTGCTGCAGCTCTGCGAAACCTCCTCACAAATCGTCCACACAAATATAAAGATACTGCTGTTATATCCCCAGGATCCTGCATGCCATCCCTCTACATGAGGAAACAGAAAGCATTAGAGGCTGAATTAGATGCGAAGCATCTGGCAGAAACATTTGATTCAATCGAGAAGCAAAGTTTCAAGCATCAAAGTATAAACAAACCATTGAGGCACATTGAAAGCCTAGCAAAAGACTATGCCTCAGATTCTGGTTGTTTTGATGATGACGAGGCACCTAATATATCAACCAGCTTGGACACAGGAACCTTCTCCATGCTTTCCATGTTCTTGAACAATTCTAACTTCCTGAATACTCAACCACGTAAGCGAGAGGGGGAGCCTGAACAAGACATTGAAACCTTTCAAACTGATAATAAAAGGTCACAACCCCCTGATGATGAAGTGACTGTGGCAGCTGAAAAATTAGCCAAGAAGATCACCAACACAGTGGCTAAAATTGACAAACTGGTAGAAGACATTACCATGCATACATCCTCAGAGGACAGCTTCAGCCTCAGTTCAGAAGATCATTTTGTGGATTGGAATTATGGGCCAGATGAGCTTCATGAGGCACGAGCTATTTCATGTTCCCCTTGTCATCTCTCTGACACCAGCTCTTTTTCACCTAAAGAGCGTCTCAGTAGAGCGCATGCCTTCTTGCGCCTTAAAACAGCCAACTCAAGTTTATCCAATGACAGCCTTAATAGTGGAAGCACCAGTGATGGCTATTGTGGCAGTCAGGAACAGACTCACACCTCTGCAAGACCAACAGAACAACGACGTCCAAATAAACTTGACCTTAAGGTAGCTCACGAGGAACCATTGAAAAGTAGTGTACACATTTCAAGAGTAATATGTCAAAATGAGATCCCTGAAAGAGATTTTGAGACAAACAAAGATGCTATTCTGCCTGATTTAGGTTCCACAGATACAGAGAAGAGTCAAGAACCTTTTATATCAACACCTGCAACTGTATCAACCAAGGTGTCTTCGGATGCCAGTATACCAACTGTCAAGTTGTCTCCCTCCTATCAGCATGTTCCACTGATCCAGAGTGTTGCCAAGTTTGGCGTTGCAAAGACTGCAATTAATGTTCAGGCAGCTCAAGCAATGCGTAGGCAAGCTTGGGTTCCAACAGTGATGACTGGCGGAAGTATTAGCAAGTTTTCCCCAATTTGCTCTGCAAGAAGTCCCACAATAGGACAGCTGGAGACCCCTCAGAAGTATTCTGTAGAGAACACTCCAATATGCTTCTCTCGCTGCAGTTCTCTGTCCTCTTTATCTTCTGGGGATGGAGCACTTGATGGACAGAGTCAGACTGAAAATGAGCTGGAGAGTGACTCCTCATTAGAAATCATAGAGGTGGAAGATGTGAATGTTGAGAGAAAAGATGAAGAGGATGAGAATGAGACACTTGATGACTTGAGTGACAGTCAGTTATTAGTAACTGATCAGAAAATTAGCAGCTCTGATTCAACTGAGATCCCTTGTACAATCAAAAATGAGAAGAGGTTCCTTAGAGGAGTGTCCCCAGTCATTCTTGAGGACAGGACACCATCCAGCTCTTCAGAAAACTACATTCACGAAACACCTCTTGTAATGAGCCGCTGTAGTTCAGTGAGCTCACTTGGCAGCTTTGAATCTCCTTCAATTGCCAGCTCTATTCAGAGTGATCCATGTAGTGAAATGATAAGCGGAACTGTTAGCCCCAGTGACCTACCAGACAGCCCAGGACAAACAATGCCTCCGAGTCGCAGCAAAACTCCGTGCTGTGCAGAATCAAGTGGACCAGAGACACAGACGCTTAGTGGTGTAGGAAGCCAGTGGGAAAGCAGTTTGCGCAAAATTATGGAAATCACAGACTTTAAAGAAAGGTTTAACCTACCTCCAGATTTGGACACAATGATCTATTTCACTGTGGAAAAACCAGTTGAGAATTTCTCATGTGCCTCTAGTCTGAGTGCCCTCCCTCTGCATGAACACTATGTTCAGAAAGATGTAGAGCTCAAACTTACTCCTTTACTAAACCAACTAGACAATGATCCAGAGGATTCTGAAAAGGAAGAGGATATGGATGACCGAGACCAATACAGTGAAGGCAACTCAGATGATGACATTGAAATTCTCAAAGAGTGCATTAATTCTGCCATGCCTTCCAGGTTTAAGAAGGTAAGGCCCACTGTGATGCCCAACCTCTCAAACCAAGTTCTCAACATGCAGGCTCGAAAATCAGTGCAATTACCAGTGTATATGGTGCTGCAGAATAAAAACAGTCAAATGTTTACTGGACAAAAGCTTGGAATGTCTTCAAAAGACATCTATCATGATGATTCCTCTTATACTGACTCGGCTGAAGGTACACCCATCAATTTCTCAAGCACCACTTCCTTGAGCGATGAAACACTCCAATATCCAGTCAGAACTAAAGGAATAAAAGACTGCCGAAGAAACAAAGAGACACAAGAGCTTATTGATATTGAGGCAAAGAGAATTGAAGATCTACGCTTGTTCTCTCGCTTCCACAAACCAACTAAAATAACATGTCAGTCTCATACAGTTGCAAACCAACTGAACAAAACAATCAGACATATGGTGCCCACTCAGAGATTACTTATACAAAGTAAAGAGATGGCGGCAAAAATGACCCAGCAAAGGATTCAAAGCCAGTCTCCAGTTCGACAAATTCAAAAGCAAGGACAGAATCTGTCAAAAAGCATGCCACAGTTAGATATTCCCATAAGAAAACAAAGCACAGAGGTGTACCAAAATCAGAAAACCTGCTCTCTGAGTCATGCACAGGAAAATACTTCCTTTCAGTCCAGGCACCACCCAACAACTACAGAAGGGGCCATTTGCCATAAAATAGACAGACAGGATGGACTGATGAATAGGACTGGACGGAAACAACATTATGAATCAAGCAAGACTAATGTAATACGTAATGCTAATATACAAGATCAAGTGAACAGTTACCAGTCCCGCCAAAAGGGTTTTCACAGAATCAAGCAAAATCTAATTTTAGAAGAAGCACCTCCATGTTACTCTTTGAGTTCCTCCCTTAGCTCTTTGAGTGATGCAGAATTTGAGGAACATCATGATAAACCTCACCATACGTGGATAAGGAACAGACATAATATTACTTCCATTACTCAATGCCCTTCCAAATCACAGCAAGACCTTAACCAGTTTGAAGAGAACAGCTCGCCAAGCTCAGTCAGCATGGATTCAGAAGATGATCTTCTGATAAAATGCATAACATCTGCTATGCCTCAACACAAGAAAAAGCAGACTGCCAGAAAAAGGAAAGCTGAGAAAAAGCACAAACAGAAAGCTACTCTTTCAGCAACAGAGGAGTGGAGCCCTGAAATTGACCTAGACAGTGATGAAATGGCATCCGACAAAGACTCTGATCTCAATAGTGTTGAATGGAGAGCAATACAAGAAGGAGCAAATACAATCATTACCAAGCTACAAGCTTCAAAGTCCCAGGAACCCTCATCAGAGTCGGAATCCGTTCTATCATTTATGTCTGGATCAAGCTTTACTCCTAAAGAGAAGAAGGTATACAAAGATGACAAAAAGGCTAATAAACCACTTGATTTTGCCCCTCGTAAACCTGTTCCAAACTTGCCTATGGTCTTCAGGGGTAGAACGGTCATATACACACCCAAGAAGGAGACAACTCTATCTCAAAGGCCACCACCTAAAAAAATTATACCAAAAGCAGATGCTCCTAAAAATCCAAATCTAGCTCAACACAGGTCAAGAAGCCTTCACAGACTGGGTCACCCCATGGACTCCACTCAGTTGTCATTGCCCAAAAGAAGCTCAACACCACCTGCCAGGATACCAAAGAGCTCATCTTCAGGATCATCTCAAAGTTCAACACCTTCCAGGCATCCTCAGAAAAAAGTAACCTCCCCAACTCAAACCATTAAACAAGGTCCGGAGAAGGTGGCATCAGCACCATGCAGTCCACCAGACAAAAGCACTTCAAACATCAATCAAAATTCAAAATCTCCCATTGACAGGAAAACACAAAAATCCCCTGTTAGAATACCATTCATGCAGAATCCATCAAGGCAAACAAGAAACATTTCACCTTTAGTAACCAACCAGCCCAGTAGCATCAGCAGACAAAATACACAGATGTCAGGGAAAAGAATCCTACCAGCAAACCGATTGGATTTGGTTCGCATGACATCTACTCATTCAAGTAGTGGTGAATCAGATCGTAATGGTTTTCTCAGACAACTGACATTCATCAAAGAATCATCAAAACTCTCAAGACGTGATGCTTCTTCACGTTCTGTCCCAACATCGCAGCATGCCTCGCCCCGAAGAGCAGGTCCAGGGGGCCCAGCAGTTTTCTTATGTTCTTCTCGTTGTCAGGAGCTCAAGGAAGAAGTTCAAGGTCCAAGAAGAATGCCTGTGACTCAAGGACAAAAACAAGTTCAGGAACAGGTTCTCAGACAGGGCATAGCTCTATCAAGAGCCACCTCCATTGATAGAGATGTCACTGTGAAACGTCCAGCTAGACGAACAAGCTCAGAAAGTCCTAGCAGGGCCTCACAGAGAAATACACCTGGACCAAAGCTAAGAGAAAAAATGGATGATACTTTCAAAAGATATTCGTCCTCACCAAGCATAAATGTCTTGAGTCGTGTCACTAGCCGCTCCTCTCTTCGCTCTTCATCCTCTGACTCAAGTGGACGAGCTAAAAGTGAAAGGAACACAAATCAGAGGCAGCAGAGGGTTGGATCACGTAATGCTGACAAAGTGACCTGGAGAAGGATTCGTGATGAGGATGTTCCCCAGATATTAAAGAGCACCCTTCCACCCACTGCATTGCCTCTGTTACCTTCACCTGATGGCAACAAACAGATGCCACCACCGCTACCAGGAAAACTGCCTACTATTACACTGGCATCACGGAAAACAAGTGACGCGACTGTTCAAACTGAGGACTACTCAGCCAACAAAATTAACTCAAGCACCTCTCCCACGATTGAAAAAGGTCTTAGCATTACAGAGGAGGCCACAAAGATGGCCCTCCCCAGAAAAATAAGCATGGCCTTTGGGAATACCCTCCAAGATGGGGATTCGGATGGATCTCTAAAAAACTACAGCACAGCATCATCCTCCACCTTTCAGTCAGTGGAAAGTACCCACAGTGGTGGTGTTGGCCATTTCCGTCAGAGCTCCCCTAGTAAAGCCGTCAGAGTTACTCCTTTCAACTACATACCGAGCCCCATGGTCTGTTTCTCTCCACAGACACAGGGTCAAGCAACGACAATGCCTGAAAAGACAGGGGAAAAACATGAAGCATAAAACCTGTGATCTGTCCATAGTTCCAGGCTTGACAAAGTACTATGCTCCTGATGCTGTAAAAACTCAGGTGGTAATGGATATCGTTCTGTTTACCTTGGATATTTAATGAGACTTGTGCTTGCCAATGCATCAGAAGATTTACCTATTTGAAAAAAAAAGAAAAAAAGAAATAAAAAGCTTAATCTGGATGTGAACAATTAGCCATGTACTGGAATTTCACTGTATTTACAACATGTACCTAACCACACCACAAGTGAGGGTATACCTTTTTTTTTTTTTTTTTTATATTTTTGTATAGTGATATTAATCATTTGCTTGTGCTACTTGGACAATTAATCAAACACGAGAAAGACTGTCTTGGAGCGTGTTATCCACTGGTAAAAATTATGGCCCGCATTCAGAACAATATGCAAACTATTCTCTGAAAAACAGTGACAAATACTTTAAAAGACCATGTGCCACCTGCAAACCGGAAAAGACTGTTGTAATCTCACATGAGAACCATGTATGCACATGCCTTTTTGCCACACTGACAGGTTAAAACAGCCTATTGCCTTCACTTATTATTACTGCAGGTAAATATAGCTACAATAGGTAAAATCTGCACAAAATGTCTATGTAATCGTCATGGATATTTAGTGATACTGTTGTAAATACTGATTTAAAACTGTAGTCTAATGCTTCCCAGAAGGCAAATTGTAATCCTGCCATTGCTACAAATAGCATGCTAAATACTCACTTATCCAGTGTAAACACGTGATGTTGACTTTGCAGTTTCTTTTTTCAATGAAAATGACAGACTTGGAGTACAACCATGAATCTACCCACACATTTTCATTTTTGAATATAAGATTGTTGTAACTGTTGAGTGTTCAGCAAATGTATGTAATACAATTAAGTGGCTGTACATATTCCTGCTTAATGAATGCTTTCATAATGTCATTTTGTGTACAGTCACATTATGCTTTAAGTATCTAAAAGCAAGCTAATGAGTAGCAACTCTGTGGTTTGAGATAAATACTTGCCATTAACAGTAAGTTGGGCTGAATTCTAAATGTAGAATGTTTAAAATGGCTTCCATTCAACCAAAGCCCATTGCCAAAACTGCAGCTACACAGCCAAATATTGTAAACATATAATTAGTGTAGGCTGGATTATGGCCAATTAGCCAGCACAAAAAGTGATTGTCTTATTTGGTGAGGTGCTTAGTTTTACTGTGATATAACAGCTTCACTCAATTTGCCCCCTTTAGTCAGAAAACATGCATTCTCTCTTAAAAGTAAAGTCATGGATCCCACATCAGCCTTTGGAAATTCTGAAAAATTCTCAGCACATCTGAAAAATATTTCAGATGTGCTGAGTAATGTCTGACTATATTTGAAGATACTGAAATTGACTAGTAACAGAGCTCAGTGTAATGTGTAATGACCCATAACAGTGGTGGTCAGGATAAAGCATAATGATGCAATGCTAAACTCAAATTGACATTTAGGTACAGTTTTATGCATATTTGAGAGGTCAAAGCATGAATTGGGTTCAGAATGTTGATAGAATATTGTGTAGGCTAACAGTTAAACAGTTATGGCCAGGGTTTGGGGTCCTCAAATAAACAATCTCATAAAAATGTGTATGTGTTTTATTTCTCTGAGTGGAACTGTGATTTATTCAATGATAGATACTTACATCCAGCTTAATATGCACAGACATCCAAGTCATTTGTACTTATATTTATTGCTGTTTGAACATTCTGACACAGCACAAGTTTATTTACTTATTTACCACCATTGCACACAGGTGGAACACTATATCCCAACTAATTTCCTAGTGTTTAAATTATCCTTACTTTATATACAATATCGTGAAATTCCCTTACTTTTACCAAGCCATACTTTTGCCAATAATTTGCTTCGTTCTTAGATCTTTCATTGTTATTAACAAGACTGTTGACTAATGAACCTAAATGAAATATCTGTTCAGTAACAAAAAGTTGGACCAATAAATGTTACGCTAAATGTTACAGAATAACCATATCATAAATTTAACACAAATCAGTTGATTGATTAATATGAATTTATTTATTAGTTGATTGGTTCAGATTCAGTGCTACTGCTTTCAGTATATTAACCATTTTTTAATCAGTCAATCATGGACCACATCTTGAGAACCAATGTGCTAATGCCAAAGAAATGACACACTTAAACTTTAAGGGTGGAGAGATCTTTACATCATGCTACATATTTTAAAATTTATAAAAAAAAAGGACAAAGAACCTTGGACTATTTAACACAATTTATTTAATGCAAATGAAAAATAAGCAGTGAAGAATAGCTGTACAGTCATCAATATATTCAACAAGTTGTACTGTCTGTAAACACTGAAAAATTCCATATATCATAAAACTCAAGGAATCTTGTATTGTGAAAATTTAGACATAAATGACATTAAATAATATAAAATACATTAAAGACTGCACAGCTTGTTGAATGGACTGTACTTCTATTAAACACACATAACATACATTAACATTGACCAAAAAAAAAAAAATCAGCCAAAAATATCACAAACAAATCATTAAATAAATGCATCAAACATCCAATAGGAAAAACACTCAGTATTCTACTGAATTTGATTTTAATTTGTTATATTCACAAGTGCCATGCCCGGCAATCAACTACTGAATAAGCAAATCTCAAGTTCATAAGATGCAAGCGTGAATGTTCTGCAGGCCCCTGCGAGTTGTCACAGTGCACTCCTCTTCACCTCCATCACACTGTGTTCCAAAGACTCCCCAGCTGCACGCAGCTCGTCTCTCCGCCGAGCAAGATTGCCACGTTCCTCTTGCAATCGCTCATGTAGCTCTATGTAGCGCCTGCTCTGCCGGTATCTTACCTCCACTTCACTGTTGCTGGAGCTAGACTTCAAATCTGAAAGATGACACCTAAAATCAGTGGTCAAGGCCAAACGTTACAATCATGCATGCAAAGGTGCAGTCACACTAGCAAATACCCATGTACAATACTCAATAACTCAATATTCAATTCTGTAATCAATCATTAATCTTTAATTACCCAGCTATTATTTTCATGGAGAAATTGCAGGTTGTAACAAGTAAAGAAAAAAAAAAACAGGTATAAATTTACCATTCTAACATCCCTCTAAATGAATGGGACTAACATTACCAGGTGAACAAACAGCGCACAAAAGGACAGAACTTTAAGTTACCAATGAGATGATGAATGGCATTAACATTATGAGGTGAACAAACAAGACTATTAAAAGGAAATTAGTTTATGTTCTCTTCAAAGGAAAATTAAATAGAGAAGTTCTCTTTATGCTCCCCAGTACATTTTAGCAGGCACAATGTTTTCTTGCACAATTCTGTTATGTAAATGGTAGAGCCTGGTACACAAAACTTGTTTCACTTCGAGACCAGCATCACTTGATATGATAACTTGCAGTTCAGTAATGGCTGGAATACATTACACCACAGTCTCGAGCAATCTATATCAATTCTCGAAAGTCCAACCCAACATCCAGTCAGAGCATGTTTGATATTTTGATCTGATTTAAGAACACATAGGAATCAGTATATTGTGTACATGAAGTCGCACTTGTAAGGACAGTAAAGGACCCTGGCTCACTACACATTGGGACACTGATGGTGACATGACAATGTCCTCATTGTAAAACCGTCACTACTGGTATTAATGAACAACAGCAGAAGTGATACTATTCTGGATTGTCCCATGTGATTTATGTTTCACGCTTCTGAACTTCCATTAAGGGAACATGAGCTGTGTCTCATTTCAGAGGCTGTGTCCTCCAGAGGTCGCATTCGAGGGCTGCTTACATCATCAATGATGTCTTATTTAAAAAAAAATAAATAAATAAAATTGACTGCTGTTCCTTGTGAGGTGTAAAATACTGTAATTTCTTTCTTACTTTGCAATCTAACGATTACTTTTCTTAAAGTGTTAGTTCACCCAAAAATGAAATTTCTGTCATTAATTACTCACCCTTATTTCGTTCCAAACCCGTGATACCTTCTTTTATCTTCGGAACACAACTGAAGATATTTTTGATGAAATCCAAGAGGTTTTTTATCTCCCATAGAAAGAAACGAAATTACCACATTCAAGGTTCAGAGAAGTAGTAAAGACATCGTTAAAATAGTCAACATGACTACAGTGGTTCAACCTTAATGTTATGAAGCGATGGGAATACTTTTTGTGCGCAAAGACAAAAATAACTTTATTTAACAATCTTTCCTCTTCCCTGCCAGTCTCCTACGCAGGTGACGCAGTGAACGCAGTGCAGAGCTTCCATGTTTATGTCAGAACGCTGGTTCAGTATTTGGCCGATGCTGTTCACGTGAGCACCACGACGTATGCATGTGATGCTGTTACAGGAGCCGGCCCAATACAGACTCGGCATTCTGACGTAGAACACAGAAGCTCTGCACTGCGTTCAGTGCATCAATTGCGTAGCAGAATGACAGGGAAGAGGAAAAATTGTTGAATAAAGTCGTTATTTTTGTTTTTACGCACAAAAAGTGTTCTCGCCGCTTCATAACATTAAGGTTGAACCACTGTAGTCACGTTGACTATTTCTTTACTGTGTGATAATGTGATAATTTAGTTGCTTTCTATGGGAGATAAAAACCTCTTGGATTTCATCAAAAATATCTTCATTTGTGTTCCGAAGATGAACAATGTCTTGCGGGTTTGGAACGGCATGAGGGTGAGTACTTAATGGCAAATTTCATTTTTTGGTGACCTAACCCTTTAAATGATACAACCTTGATGACTTATGCAGCCTTCAAATGCGACCTCTGGAGGACACAGCCTTCGAAATGAGACGCAGCTATAGACCCTTTTCACAGACTATGATGACGCGTTTTAACGGTCATCAATATCATAAATCCTGCAAAGTTTTCTTTTTTTTTTTGTACTCCTGATGAAAAAAAAGTACTCCTGATGTCTGCTTGTTATGTGTATAAAAGACACCCGTCCACAGAATCTGTATCTTCTGTTCCAACCTCTCCACCTCCATGGGCAAGACCAAAGAGCTGTCAAAGGACTTCAGGGACAAGATTGTACCTAAAATGTTTTTTTAAAAGATTGTACCTTAATGTTCCCAACTCAAAATAGAAAACTTAGTTAATATGCTACAATGGTGAAAACTTTTTTTTTTTATCTAAGACCTTAACAGTTTGTTTATAAATAATTTCAACTGGTTTAAGAAAAGACCTACATGTTTGAGTCCAGGTAGTCATGCAATATGTGATATGAGGAATAATCATTGACTTCATGAATAAAACTGCTGCTTCATTAATCAAACTATTTCTAATAAATCTGAAATTCGCTAGATTAAATTTCGCTGTATTTACCACTTTCTTCACATGTTTTTTAAAAGAAAGTTGAGAATCCAGTAATAATCCTAAATATTTAAATTCATGTACTACCTCAAGTTTTTGTTCCTGGACAAATACGTCTGCTTTCATATCATAATCTGGCCTTTTAGTAAAAAACATACAAACAGTTTTTCTGACATTAAGATGCAAATGTGAATTGATAATCCTAAATGCGACGGAGATACACAGAACGCCACTGTAATCATAACACACTGAGTGACCTGCTTCTGTTCAGAGAAAAAGGCAATGAGAGGGACTGTAATTTGTATTAAATTACAATTTCCCCCTATTTATCTGAATAACTCGCTGCTGCTCTGCAATGTTTGCAATGTTTGTTTTTTTTCACAGCGTGAGAAAATGGACGTGTAGCGTAAGAGCATGTTTGCAACCCTGATTTAAGTCAATATAATACAATATAATACATAAATATAAAAATTAGTTCCTGGAAACTGACATGCTAGTAAAAAGCCAGAGAATTTGCCCTTTAACTGTTGTTTCCCAGTTCTCCAAGAGTTTGAAGTGGATGTTGGTCAATAAAAGACATCAGGAAATAAAATACATGCTTATGTCAGTTCATCAGCATTTGCGACGCGAAATGTGTTTTTATGTGAAGTGTCTGAAAACTAATGACAATAACTTGTTCAGATAGATATGTTACCATCACTGCATGTGTTGCTTTATGAAACTTTCTTTGCGCCTTCAATAGATCATCAACAACCTGTGTTTAAAGCCACTGTACTGAAATATTCTCGTCTGTCCGATAGCCTACCTTCGGCAGATTCGTGTAGAACAGTGAACACTGGATCACTGGGATAGGCTCGGTTCACATCCTCCATGATCTGTTCTACTGTCGGCGGATCGGGTCGGGTCGGCAGAACCATCCGCTTCTTGCCTTTGGAACCAAAATTCATCCTGACTGGAAACGCACCAGCTCTAGTTTTAAACACCAAGGATATGCGTTTTATAAAGAATTAAGTGTTAATATTGATGGTGAACGAAACAAACCCTTCTAGTAAATGAATGAACAACATATTTCACATGTAAACTGTTTACTACATGGCACTCTCAGTGCTGACACGTCAGAGAATGACGTTTCAACCAAGATCTTTGTGATGATTGTCGCCATCTTTTGACTCGGAGTAAAACAGCATTTGAAGATAAGTGAAGTTGTTGCATTTTAATACTTGAAATAAAACAGTAAAAAAGCAAATATTCATAATAATACATAACATTGCAGGTTAAGATAATTTGCTTTGTTCAATTAGCACAATCAGAATAAACCAAATGACAAGTTGGCCTCAAACTTTTTATTTTCCATTCCTTTAGAATAATTCACAAACGGATAATTATCACTTAGTTTAATTTTCGATTCTACAAGTTTGGGTTGTTGCGTCCGAGTCTGAGTTTTAAACAAACATAAAAAAAATAACTCATTATTCTGATTTTCCATTTATATAATTAGCGTTCGCGGTTGGATCATACCAGTACCGCCGGGGGATGGAGTATGTATTCAGAGCGTTGTAGCGTTATGTATAGGCCTATGGCGCGTCTGGCCATGCAATAATTTATCGCCTCCTCTACACTATATGTCAGACAGTGGCAACGCACTGAGGGATTGCAAAGACAGCTTTCAGACATGACATTATCCTCTTTACAGTTATTTTAAGGCAGTTTCTATCGCGTTATTTGAATAACTATTGTCAAGAGCGTATTGTTGTATGGAGCCACTAAAGGGACATGGTGGCAGAAAAAATATGGGATGGGAGGAAAAAATATTTTTCAGAATTTTGCGTTCCCCCAAGAATCTTTGCGTTCTCTCGCAAAACCTGATGTGATTTCGGACAAACACTTCCTGTTTAACGTCCCTCTGGCAGTGTTTCAGACAGCTCTGTTGGAGCGTTTCATAGAGTTTTTTTTAACTTGGTCTTAAGTATACACTCTAAAAAATGGTGCTATATGGTACTAAAAGTGGTTCTTTGGCTCGTAATCATAGGGGAACCACTTTAAGTGCTGTATAGCACCAAATGTTGGTGCTTTAGTGGTTCTTCAGTGGTTCTCCACTGGTTCATTGGGAAGACTATAGCACTGTTACTGTATACAGACCTGTTAAGCCCCTGTATGGTTCTTCAGCGGTTCTTCAGTGGTTCTTTAGAGTGGTTAAGGTGCTATATAGCACCACTGCCATACAAAGAACCTGTTAAGCCCATTTAAAGGTTCTTTACGAGCCAAAGAACCACTGTTGATGCTGTTTAGCACAATTTTTGTTGAAGAAATAAAATGTGATATGGCACCTCTTATGGGTTCTACATAGCACCATTTGACAAAGATGCTGTAGCAGTAGCCCCTCACTGCAGAACACACGAGATCCAGTGGGTGAAGACAGGTAGGTTAAGGGATAGTGGGAGGAGTTGGATCTAGATCCAAGGGGTGGAGACGGGTAGGTTTAGGGATATGTAAAGTGGGAGGAGTTGGATCTAGATTTAACCCCCTGGATCTCATGTTCTGCAGTGAAGACCATCTCTGCTGTAGAGCACCTTTAAAGATATGGTGCTACATAGCACCAAAAGTGGTTCCCCTATGATTACAAGCCAAGAACCACTTTTAGTGTTATATAGCAATTTTTTTTTTAGAGTGTAGATCTAAAGAAATACAGTCAGTGCTTAACTCAAGGAGTTCAGTAACGTTGGCAATATATTCACAAATTCGAACTTCATGGATCAATAACTCATGAACTAAACATTGTTACAACACAAATGACACCTCTTTCCAATCATAGTAGGCCTAATGTAGACAAAGAGCTACACCATTATTTTCCTCAAAACAAGTCAGCACTTACTACAGTATATACTATATAGAAATACTATAGCACTTAGTTTGAAAAAAAAATTGCTTTTACATAGGCTAATTGTTGTGATTTTGTGAAAATGATTTTGCTATGATTATGTAAATAGTTATGTTATTTTTTTTTACTTTTAAAACTGCATTTTCCAAAAGATGGGCAAAAATCTTACACTAAACCATGTCAAATTATGTATGTTATCCCCATGAATTAAAGTTAGAAATGTGGGTCTTTTATAAAGTGAATTTTACATAAAAAGCTGTTTTTGTATAAAACCTACTCAAAAAAATATTTATTTATTTATTTATATAAATTTAAATTTAAAAGATAAGATACATCCTCCAAAAACTGCACAAATATGAAGTAAAAACATTAATAAACAGAGTAAAATTACATTTGTTTTTTAAAAAAACAATTATTTTGTTACAAAATTACATTTTGTTGCCTGGGGTCTCTGGGGACCCCAAAGACACTGAGTGTGACTTTTTTTTCTACACTAACATAAAAACAAGATATCACTCCATTTTTTTTTTTTTTTTTTTGTAGATCTAGAAAGTGTTAACAACTGTATAAAGTTTCATGTCATTTGTACAAAGAGAACCCAAAGACCCTATAAGGGTTAAATTGTTAAAAATCTTGAATACTTCAGAGCACAGACTTAAGTTTAGTCTCTTTTTAAAGGGAACACTTCACAGATTATTGTAGAAGTAAAAAAAAAAAAAAAGTTTGTTTATGAAAATGTAAAATATATAAACATTTTCTATATTTTATATAAAATATATATTTTACAAAACATGTTCAACTCTAAAACTTCAAGAAAATCAAAGCTAAATATCTGAACAAGTTCTGTGCCAAATTTTAGGTTGATATCTCAAAAAAAAAAAATAATAAAAATAAAAACTTTCAGTAAGATTTTTTTTTTTTTTTTTGTGCAGTACCAAACTTTTTCACTTGATGACATCCAGACTCCACCAGTGACCATACAGTATAAGGACTCTTCGATTTCCATATATGGTTTGAGTGATCTGAACCATATTTTTCCATACTTTTCAAAATATTTATGAAGTTGACATCCTATTCTTCAGAAGTTTGGGCAGTAATGTTCATATTTGATTTGAATTAAATCCCTAAAACACATAAAAAACATACGGAAAGAATCAGAGCGCGTTATAGTTTGGCACCACATCAAAAATGAAGAATCTATCGCTATTTATCTATTGCTCTGTCATTTCTTTTGAATATCAGTCACCAAATATGAAAACTAGAGTCTGAAAACTTTCAAATGAGATATAGTTTGTCAAGATTACTTTAGGTTTAGACTAAGATATTATTGTTATAAATGTATAATGGTAAATGTCCCATGGGTGGGGAGGGCAGTCTTAAGAATAGTGGTTAAAAACAATTTTATAAATCATAAATTCAGATATTTATTCTTTGTAATGTGTGAAAAGTATTGATATTAAAAGTTTATTTGTACATGATTGTATTTTTTTTTTTTATAGTGTGATTTTTGAGGAATTGTATTGAATCCAATTAGGGTCAATTTGACCCGGACCATACAGAAATTTGACCCGTCGCCAGAAATTGAACAGTGCACGAGGGTGAAAGGGTTAGTTCACCCAAAAATGAAAATAATATCATTTATTACTCACCCTCATGTCGTTCTACACCCATAAGACCTTTGTTCAACACAAATTAAGATATTTTTGATAAAATCCGATGGCTCAGTGAGGCCTCTATAGACGGGTTTCTTGTATACAAACAATACTGGATGCACGCGCATTCAGGGGGCAAAACTGCTAAGGAGTCTTATGCCAGAAAAACGCTTAACGTGGCTTAATGTGCTAAAACAGTGATATTAACAGACCAAACTCAGTAAACATCATACTAATAAACCATACTATGTACAAAAAAACAGCTGAGCCCAGAATATGAACGCAATTCGTTTAATTATACATAGTGTTTTCCTCCCACAGAAAACCGTTATAAAGAAAAAGCTTCCATTTTATAAATGTGCAGCTTTTATGAATCATGCTTTTTATTTTAAACAAAGTTTAATCTTTTTTATTATTAATAAAAATTTCACAGTATCTCGTAATTATTTGCAGAATAAGCTTTTTTCTATTTCTTAGAAAAAAAATAAGCATGGAGACAATGAAAATTTCTATTTCGTTATTGCACATTTGACAAGTATTTGAGTTAACCTGTCAATCTCAAAACCCAATAGATGGACATATTTCATTCAGTTTTAGGTTTTAATTTGATGAAGTCAGTGGTACATGAGAAAAAAATCATTCCCACAATTCTGTCTTTTCAAATGTAGAATACAAAATAAATTTACTGAAAGTTTGAAGACTTGCTTTTTTATATAATATTAAGATTACAAAATCCCTGACAAACGCCATAAATACAACATCAATTATTGCTACTGTAAATACAATCATTTCTGTTGAATTGTATACATTTCTACATTTACTGTAACTGCCAAAGACTTTTAGTAGAAATTTATATGAACAGGGAACAAAGAATAACTGACATAAATGTGTTCAGGACATTTACAGTTTAGAAATATAAAGAAATATACCAGATTATTAAACTATAAAGTCCAAGCACTCCTGACAATGAGTGCCTGAAAATCATGCAGATGAAGATGAATTACGATTTACACTGAGGCCTTTATATTGAGACTATGATACTGCTGTCTTGTCAAGTCAAGTCTTCAACATGATGATGCATCTCTTGCATGTTTTGTCTCCTCAGACCACTCTACCCACCTGTATTTCTGTATGTACAAATATACATACAGTATATAAAAAAAAAACAAAAAAACAAAACATACACACACAAGCAAACACAAAATAAAAACTTACCGTTTAATCAACAGTGGGTTCAGTCTACACACAGAGACATGCAAGGAGAGAGTGTATAGAGAGATAGATTAATGTGTAGAAAACCAAAGAATGGAAAAACTTGCGTCTTGGCAAATGTTGGTTTATTAGCTATATGATGACATACAGGAGCAGAACTGGGCAGTCTTTTGGCTTCAGGCTCAGCTGGGCCAATAGTCCGGTTTCTCACCAGAGTATGAAGGACTGCAACAAAAAGATTGATGGACAGAACAAGAGAAAACTTGAACAGATGAGAAAAAAATATGATGAAAAAATTGAACATTTATATTCATCTAGGCAAACAATGAGCTGACTTCAATCAGGGCTGACATTAAAACTATTTAATTCACCTTTAAATTGGAACCAAAATTTATAATAAAATAATGCTTGTTAAAATGATTCAACAATTATGTTTATATGAAATGTGACCTCACTGAACAGAATTAATCCGTGTTATCTTATGAAATACAATTCTGGCCAATCACAACTGAACAGTGGCATAAAAAAGCTGTTTATATTTGATTTCAATGAATGAATGTAATATTTCACTTTTTATTATTATTGTGGCAGTTTTCATTAGATGTGATCTGAAAATGCAGATGTTTCACAATTATCCCATGGCTGATATTTGTGCTTTTTGAGATCAATAACCAATAATCACATCCATTTAGCTGATTTACAGGAGTGTTACTGTCTCCTTGTGTCAGCTCCAAAATCTATTTATTGTTTTTAATAAAAATTCTTTTTGTGTGTGTGTGTGAATTTAGATTAAATATTGCATAAAATAAGAATTTGTTTCATTTTAGCAATTTTGCATTTGCTGTCATTAAATTGAGTTATGTAATTTATAAGACAGCATTTGTGTCAGCATTTGCCTTTGTAAAATACTGGTTGACTACCAATTTACTACCAGAATGTAGTATTTTTCCTCTTAAATTTTTTGATAGTTTATTTGAATATTAGATGGACAGCCAAATGGCATTGTTAGCCTGTTTTGACATGAACAAATAGACTTTCAAAGTATACTCCATTTGATAGCGTGTGAATGTTTCATCCTTTTCCATGTCTGTGCTATTTCTCTCCAGTAGTTATGACTGATAAAACATGCCTTTTTGCAGTTGCAGGTATATTTTACCCCCTCACACTATTGTTGTTGCCATCAGTAGTTCTGTCTTTTTCGACTGCAAAACACCTTCGACTGTACACGGTCTCGTCTTGGTCTCAGACTTAGAGGACTCTGGATTTTTTCTCAAGACCGGTCAAGACCACAGCTGCGGGGATATTACTAAATTGGCAGTGCATTTTCTAATTTGTTTGTTAACATCTGTGATTGGATGTAAAACTTCCTGCTTCATATACAATCAATAATTTCAATAAATTTCTAATTTGATTTCTTATGTTATTAAAAAATGAGGGATTGTGTCAAATGTCACCAAAATTAATACAAATGCCAATAAAATGCCTCTATGAAATCATAAAACATATTATATAATTAAGCATTATCATAAGAGCAAAAGAGCTGTTTTCACGAATATGGTCTGGTCTTGGTCTTGTCTTGGTCTCAGCCCCTCAAAGTCTTGGTCTTGGTTTAGGTGGTCTTGACTACAACACTATTAATTATTACAAAAAAATGTAAAGTGCATGTGTGAGCTAAGCGTACAAAGTATGCATGGTTAAAAAAATCTGGCTGCACAAGTACAATACGTGTGCACTATGCTGATGATGAAATTTACATCACACACAGCACCCATACCCTAGAAAACTTAAGTGTACTTCAAGGTTTAGACGTCTTTCCCTTTATAAAAATTATGGAAGTTAATGGTGTTTTGAAACCTGACAGTCTTATGTTGTATACCCTCTCTTGTGACGTTCTCAGCTGCTGTCATGGCCTTCCCGCTTATATCGTTGACCATCCCGTCTACTGTGGCTTCATGCTTCAGGAAAAGTGGCCGCACCACACGCTTGTACAGAATCTGAGAACCATTCCAGGAGACCGGAGCCATGCACCATAACAGGAACAGGCACTAAACATCAACAAAGACATGAAATATTGCAAGTTAGAGTAAGTAATGGGTTATCTAGTGTGTGTGAGAAATTATCACTAACATGATCGTAGAGTTGTCCATATTAAAGTTAAGAAACTAAGGCAGCAATGAGTTAAGAAAGTAGTTTGTTGAACTTTACAATTACCTTCCCAGAAAAACTAATAATAGTTCACTGTTATATGCAAAAAAAAAAATAAATAATTAACAACCAGAGAGTCAATCTAGATTAGACTGGCTAAATGACCTTAAATTATGTATTTTTTTACAGTTTACATTTTAGAGTCTTAGTATGCTTGTCAGCAAGGGGTTAAACTAAGGGTAAAAGTAGTTAAATAAAAGTGCTGGATCCAGTTGCAAGCAGTTTTGTTTAATAATGATATCAAAAGTACACTTCTTCAGGTTATCTGGAAATAACTCAAGAAAAAACCCAAACATAGAGCAAACGTGACAATGTTCACTTAAAAATGATTTAATAAACCCATATTTGCATTTAAACAAGTTAAAACACATTTCTGTTCACATTATAAAATAAACAAGATAATTAAAATAAAATAATATAATAAATACACACACACACACACACACATATGTGTCTTTTGTAACATTATAAATGTCTTTACTGTCACTTTTGATCGATTTAATGCATCCTTGCTGAATAAAAGTATTAATTTCTTTAATTTATTTAAAAAAATAAAATAAAAATAAAAATTCTTACTGACCCCAAACTTTTGAATGGTAGTGTATAATGTTACAAAAGCTTTGTATTTCAGATAAATGCTGTTCTTTTGAACTTTCTAAGGAATCCTGAAAAAAAAAGTACACAACTGTTTTCAACATTGAT